>CM043113.1:18104829-18414741 GCA_023701765.1 Hylyphantes graminicola | reverse complement strand
CTCTGTTATCTCACATTTTAAAATTGGTTTGAATATATTAAAAAAATTTATACATTTAAATTTTAACACAACTTCACATTCGAAACCAATATCAAAAAGTGTGATAAAGGAGGCAAATACGTTAGTCAGTTACATGCTACATGTATGCATATATAAAAGAAGTTTGTAAAACTATTCAACACTGCTGAGGAAAAGTGACTTAAAAATATTTTTTCCAATTGGATTAACGCAGAGGCACTTTGGTTTGCTCTTAGCCCATAGTCATTCGCCGTTAAATGTTGCTTTTATTTTTTAGAGTTGTATTTTCTAGATTGAATCTGACACTGTACTTTAATTTTGCAACGATGAAGAGATACAAAGGTTGATCCCCCACTACTTGCTATAAGAGTCTTGGCCGTGTCTTATGTTGGAAAATAGCTGAATCATTGTTACGTTAATTGTCAATTAATATTTCTGACCGTGTCGGTGTTAGTTCTAAAAAAGAAATAAGGAAGCTTTCTCTTTCTGGATTGTATTTATTTTTCTTGTCGCAAGGGCTAATGTGTATTTATGCTGCCGCCATTATACCCAACGACTCCTACCAGTGAGTTGATGGAGGAACCATTCGTGTGGGGTGTAGATGATGCTGCCTGATGCAAGTCCTAAAGACTTTGTTACTTGCTTTGAATGTCAGGACCATATTTTGGTTGCATAAAGGTCAATATGTGCCCTTAGATGGCACCATGTCCTATATCGGTCACTGTAAAGATAAAGGGCCACTCGGCTTTAAACCCAGCACCTATTGCACGCTAGCCCTATACAAAAGTAAGCACTCTGTGAGGAAGTATTTGGTTGCAAGGCATAGGTATTTTTGCTGACTGCCACAAATCCTTGTGTATTGAGGGACTGAAATAGCTGAAGTGTTTACTAATAGGCCTTGCCATTTATCCTTTTGAACTGCTATGTGAGGATTGTGCCGATCCCAAATAGATTAATAAATGAACATATTTTCTGATTGCTGTGGGAAAAAACAATTTGAGCTGAAAACCTAAGCAAACTTTCATTTTTTTAAGTTTTGGCACTAAGTGAATAGTAACTCCAAACTCAGTTGTATGAGTTTCGGCGTTAAAGTTTCTAATCAAAACAGATACGGACTGTTAGAAAATTTGCTGCCTGAGCAGCCTTATATTTCCTGTTCCAACAAATAAAATAAATCTTGTTGTTGAGCTCCTATAATTTTTAACTTTAATTTTTCATATTCTCCCTAGACTTTACGGACAAAAGTAATGAAGGAAATGTGTACCTTCAAATTTCTGATAGTTTGATTTAAAAAAAAATCCCTTCAAAATACTCCTTACTATTTTGTTATGGGTACTTAAATAAGTATTTGATTTATGTTTCGAGAATAAGTTTTTTAAGGATTTCTTATTGCAGAGACGAGGAAAAGGAGGTGGTGTGAACTCTTCGACAAAATTTGTGAATCCTTAAATATTATGGAAAAGGACTATTTTGGGATCACATATCGAGACAATGAAGATGCTAGGGTAAAGGATTTTTCTCTCTTCATATTTATGTTTGTATTGTTCATTCTATTTAGTAGGGATTAAATTTTTTGCACCTATTTATTGTATAATATAATAACTATTGCTAATTATGTAATTGCAGAATTGGTTAAACTTTGACAAAAGAATTGGAAAACAAGTGAAAAGTATGTATATAATTTGATTCATAAATTAAAATAATTTTCTGTACACAAAGCTTTTTGTTAATTATTATTCACGATTAGAAACTGAGTTAACTAAGTTACTAAATTCAGTTGTTAGCAAGTTTACTTAACCTTTTTTTCTGTCATAAATTATTGTACACCTCATAAGTTTAGAGGTACATTAACATAGTTTTACAATAAAACTACCTTAATTCAAAGAGATAGGGGGAGTTTGTTTAGTTAAATAACTGACCTGGTGTAATTTATGGTGTTATTATAAATTTTTGACTTGCCAACTTTTGGCAATTTTATTGTAATTAAATCTATTTTAAAAAGATGATTCCTAAATCCTCGAAAATGGAAGGTTGGGTGTAATTAATTAGAGTTAATTGCTTTACCGATTGCCAAAATTAATTTGAAATGTTTATCTGACTCAGTACAATAAATATTAATTCCATTGTTTAATTGTATGCAGTTTCTGTAGGAAAATTAAATCTGACTTTTATTGTAGGTGCTCCTTGGGTTTTCAGTTTTGAGGTTAAATTTTATCCCCCTGATCCTGCTCAATTGCAAGAAGATATTACAAGGTAAACATTGCATTTTATCTGGATATACCTTACATTTTTATTTTATTGGTATCATTTGATGTATATTTATTTTTTTATATTTGTTGTAAATTAATTTACCAGTTGTTTATAGTTTAATGGTTTTTTATGTATGTTTTTTTATAGGTACCAGTTGTGCCTACAAATAAGAAATGACATTCTGTGTGGAAAGTAAGTGATCAATCCTTATGAACTATAATGATACGATTAGCATTTTTAGTTTTTAGTAATAGGTAATAATTTCTTAAATACCTGTTATTTCAAATGAGGTTGTGGTTAGATATGGTATTACCCAAGGCTTGGATTAACGCGTTACTTGTGACAGTTATGCAGAGTAATGCCGTTAGATTTTTCCCAATCGCCTGCAGTAATAGCAACCTATCGCTCCCGCGTCGCCTTGTCACATAGAATGTTACTAATCGCCCTCGGTCGCACTGCTTCTAGGGGTAACAAAACATTTTGTACTTCTCGCACGGTTTTTCATGCAGATTTTTGACAGTTTGCTTTAAATAAAATTATTTAAAAATTAACTTTGAAACAATTCTTAATTTTTTTCGATGGTAACTATTTCTTTAATCTTGGTTCTCTTTTAAAATCTGTTGCGGGAAACAGGTGGTTAAATTTCGGACGAGCAAATTTCCTTATAACTTGAAATTTCTAAAAGCAACTGTAACTAGTTAAAAAAAGAGCGAGTAAGTGTAGCTGTAACAGATTCTGATTACTTTTTAACAGTAACTCTCTTATCCCTGGTCATTACCCAGTGAAGGCCTTGGGCCACTCTGGGATGTCATGTTGCACGACGCAGATACGTGGGATTTTTTAATAATGGGGGGAATAAGTCAGTATGAGAGTCTTGATAAGTCACTCTTGTTCAAACATTTAACCCTTTCAGTCCCAAAAAGTTACTACACTACAGAAACATCTGATAGGAAGAGAGCACAAAATAAGCTTATTTTAGGTCAAAAATAAGAATTCCATAAGACAAAAAAAAATTAATTTTTTATAGATGATAGTTTTTGAAATAATGCCCGGCAAAAAAGAGGTGAGTTTTTGAACTGTGGAAAACAACAAAATAAAAAAATCTAAAACTATTTATTACCTAAAAACACTTCGAGTTATATAAGAGGATTTTAAGGTATCTAACCCGGACATATTATTAAAAAAAAATTAGTAATTATTTTAACCAAACTAGTTTACGGGGGAATTGTGTTTTAAATATGTGGAACTAAAGTGAACTTTTCAAAAATCAGGTGAAGAGCTTGTTAGCTATTTTCTAAATAAGAAAAGATAGCAGTTCATGACTTCTATTGGGATTAAATGTAAAATATTGTCTAATATAACAAAGTGTGAAGAATCGAATGAATAGAGGAGTGTATTTGGATGTTGTAACCGAGTGGTAGGACATAAACATTTGGAAAAAATATTGAAAGTGATGATTCCAAATGGCATCACTAGGACGTAAAGGAGTGGAGATGTTTAAAACAGCAGTTCATCCTTTCCTCTTCCAGACTTCCGTGCTCTTTTGTCACCCATGCTCTGCTCGGCTCGTACCTGGTTCAGTCCGAGCTAGGAGACTACGATCCGGACGAGCATGGCACAACTATCTTTCCGAGTTCCGCTTTGCCCCAAATCAAACTCCAGAACTAGAAGAGAAGGTTGTGGAGCTGCACAAGCAACACAAGTGAGTTTTTTTGCAGATATTAACACATGTCATGGCTTTTTAAAATGGTTTTGTCATTGTAAAACTCTAAAAATTTATTCCATTGCTTTATGTAAATTTTAATTTTTTTTTCATGGTTCAAAGATTATAGTATAATGTAAGTATAAATATTTATATTTAATTTTGTACTTAATCATAAAAATGTTCTTTTTTTGGCTAGTAAGGCTTTGAATAAAAAAAATAACTATATAGTTAATCAAAGTTATAATAGAACCCCAAGAATCATATGTATTGCTGAAGAGTGTTTTCATTAAAATTAACAAAATAGGGGGGGAAAAACAGAGTGTTGTAACCTTGGGACGCTTGTACCTTGGGACACTGACAATTTCTAAGAATCTATTACCAATATTCATACATTGTTTATTTCTAATAATAGCCTTAACCAACCGACATCACCAAAATAAAATGTAACACTAGCATCATTGAATTGATGAATTGGTGACAAAAAATAAGATTTCATTACCCCAAAGTAAATATTTTTCTCATTCTAAATATAATTTTTTACCTTTGTACTTTTACAAAAAGTCAACTGCATTTTATTTTATTTTCCCCCCCTTTCCCCCCCCATAAAAGAGAAGATTTTAAAATACTTTGGTTATGAGATAATACTGATAATGCCTTTAGATTGGCCACTTTTTTTAATCGTGCTTTTATTTAAACCATGTAGTGTGTTGTACCTTGGGACAGTAATGCATATTGTATCATCATATAATGTTAAATAATTTGGACTTGCAATTTTGCTGCATAATTTAAATTATTCTTAAATTATGAAGTTTTATTTGTGTATTTCCTTGAAAAAACAATAAAGTTTTGTTTTCCTGACAAAAAACACAAATTAGTTTCAAGTGTATACTATTGACCGTATTATAAGGTATGTCCCAAGGTACAACACCATGTTGTAACCTTGGGACAGTTTATCCTCTCTTCTTTAAATGAGTGCAATTTTTTAAATTTCAAGCTGCCAAGAATTAAAAAAATATTTTTTATATTATAAGGGTGGGGGGTGAGGAATATATGAGGGGGGTGTGTTGAAAGAGGGGGATGATGCTTTTAAATTTTTATTTTGACTAAAATTATCGAGAGTGGGCGAGAAAAAAATTACAATGTAAAAGAGGCGGGCGATTGTCCCAATGGCGGGAGGGGGTACAACACTCGGGGTGGTCCCCTATGTTTGATTAAAAAATAAGCTAATTAAAGTATGCATTTTTTGTTGACAGTATTATATTTTATGATCATTTGCAATTTGCATTATTATCAACTGTTAACACCTTTCAGTCCCAGTGATGCCATTTTGCATCATCATTTTATTGTTTAATCATAATTAAAAAAAAAATAATAGGGCTGACATCTATTGGGCTTAATAAAAAAATATTTTCTAATCGAAAAAGTTTTGAAGAAATCGATATGTGTGCTTTTTGATATTATAAATGGCTATAGACGATCAGAATTTTTTTTTCTAAAATGATGTCAATTTCTCTTTCGGGCTGAAAGGGTCAAATTTAAATATTTGAAAATTATAAAACTCTTCAAAATTAATCTATTTAAAAAGCTTCTTTCTTACATTACAAGTAAGTGTAAAGCATATCAAAAAACAAATTTTGCATGCAATTAATTTTTTTCTACTTTACTATCTATTCTCCCAATAAAACAAGTAAACAATTTGTTTAATTTTTGTCATTTAATTTGTAACACCCAATTTTAATTCCTTTATTGCAGAGGACAGACCCCAGCAGAGGCTGAACTTCATTATTTAGAAAATGCTAAAAAATTAGCCATGTACGGAGTAGATCTCACCAAGCTAAAGATTCCGAAGGCATTGTATCATGCTTGGTGTCTGCTCCTCTGGCCTTCTAGTGTTATAGAGATAGGTTACGAATCAATAGGTTTGCATGGCCAAAAAGATTGAAAATTTCCTACAAGAGAAATAATTATTTTTTATTTATATAAAGATAAGGCCTGGAGAGGTAAACATTTTTTCTATTTTTTTAAAAAATGTATTTAAATTTATTAACTTAATTATGTGTAACTGCTTTTTTTCTATTTCAATATTAAATGTAATTTTATGTATAATACAATTCTTCATGGCATTGTATTTCTTTGTATAATAATTCTCATGAAAAGCCTAGTTTTTATTCGATTGGTTATTTTTAAAGGTTTTAGGGGATTTATTTGATTTGTGAATTTTTTAATGCATAGTTTTTGTCTTTTATTAATTTTTTGCTCTGGTAAATCTTAATGAGTCTTTTAATAAGCAAGGTGCACATATCATTATCTAGAATAAGTAAAATAAATATTTTGCATAATTTTATAAATAATATATTTTATTTTATTTGTCTTTTGCAGTTTGGATCAGTTCGAAAGTACTATCGGTTTTAAGCTGCAAAACCATAAGGCTGCAAAGAGGTTATGGAAGGTTTGTGTTGAGCATCACACCCCCAAATTTTTTTTTTCAGGTCAGTAATACATTTCTGTTATGCTAAATATGTTAAATGCTCTAAACCACAAGAAAAGCATTTAAACAGTTAGGGATAGACCGATGCATCAGCGCTGAGAGAGCGGAGAAATTTTACCATCGCCTTTGCCTCGATGGTAATTTAGTGAGAGAAAAAAACATCGGCCAACCGATGTAAGCCCCCCTGATGTTTTTTTTAAAAACCATATCAACATAGTTATATATTGGCGACTTTCGGATCCCCGTAGTTTTGCGACTTTCGGATCGCCCTAGTTTCGAGACTTTCGCATCCTTGGAGTTTCGTACTTTGATCGCCGTAGTTTCGCGACCCATCGGCCGAAATTCGCCATCGATCTAGCCCTACATATATTTTTTTTTTCGTACTTAAAAATTACTTTAAAGCACACAGACCTAGTAAATACTATTTAAATAAATTATGTACTTTATGGTAATATTCCACGGTACACTTTCTTACAAGCTATGCATGTTAGTGCTACGTCAAATGAACGTTAAACAAACACTGAAAATGTTTTCTTAGTGAGAGATTTTAAAAGGATATTATGTACGTGCACAAGTTTTCCCTTTTGTGATTTATCTACTAGGGTTAGGTGATATCAATCTATATAATATATTCGATATTTATTTTTCAAATATCAGTATTTGATATTTTCATTTATCTGAAAAAAATCAAAATAACATTTATGGATAATATTGTTTGTAAAGTAAACATGTAAACAAAATAAGTATTTTAGAAATATGCATTTACCCAATGCCTATACAAAGCAAATGGTGGCAAACTGTTAGATGGAACACACGTTTGATAAATGAAGTCTTTTTTTAGATAACAAGGGTAAACTGATAACACTATCTGAATGTTTTTATATAGTTTTTAAATAATGTGTCATTTGTATTGGTGCTTAAATTGCATTAAATGTAAAAAATGTTTGTTCCTCAACAGAAAGTTGACAATTTTCAAAAAATTGGATTAAGAATTTTCGATATCTTTGATATTTTTGAAAGTATGACGTTTATGAACCCAGTTATCTACAAAACCTTTTAATTAAAAAGTTTTTCTCTATCTGTTATTTGCAGTGAACATTTTAAACTAAGCTATAAGTTTTAATTTCAGGTTGATGTCCCACCAGAAGTTCCTCCAAAACCCAAAATGTTTCCCTGCCTCGTTTTGGTAGTGATCCAAAATTCCGTTACTCCGTCGAAGCCCAGTATCAGACCAGACGGAGGGCCAGTGCAGTCATCGACAGGCCTCCCCCGCCAATTTCGAGAGGAACCCCTCAAGCAATAAACGATTCACCAGGAGCATAGGACGGTGGTATGTGGTTCACACTATTTATGATATGACCTTTAGGCCATTGTACATTTTTGTAAAATGTAGATTATAAGTGAAGATATTATATACTTTTTTATTAAAGCAATGTAGTGCTACTTTTGTTGTTGGTGGTTATGGATATGTTTATTGTTTTGTAAAAATAATGTAAATAAAATAGTTTATTTAGATTTAAAGGAATTTTTTCTGTTTTTCGTAATACCTAAATGTCACTATTAGAGAAAAGTGTCCAGTCATGTTTTTTAAAAAAAGTTCCTTGTATTGTCAAACTGGAAATAACGTTGGCTTCTTCATGTACAGGAAAGCTAGCATTCGATATAAAAATAAAATTATGTATTTCACTATTATTCTATTTGCGTTACTTACCGATTTGAGGTACTCAAAAGTGTGCACATAAAACAATTCTAGTAAACCCTTTCCGACCAAGCGATCACGATCGTGGGGATCGTTTATTTGTATAAAAGAATAGCTTTATGTTTTTTTCCAAAAAAAAAACTCAATTTAATCTCTCAATTTTAATTTCAGCGCCATCTGACCGCCGGTCCCTAAATGGTTAAATATTCTTATTCTGCTTGTGTAAATTTGTGACTTGTATTTCTGGTAAATTTCTCATAAAAACTTCCTTGCAGAATATTAATAAAAGGCATAAAACAAATTACTGTTTATCCTAAAGTATATGCCAAATATAATTGAATAAAATGTCTTTGCAAAACGAGCATCGCTAGTTGTTGAACACATTACTAACTCTATCTTTTGAAAACTACAAAACCTTCCCAGTAAGAAATAAGCATAAATTTTATGATTTTATTCGGCATTTTAATGCAAAACTATACCGTTGTCTAGCCAGAATGCGCGCTACTTGAAAAGACTTCCATCCCCTAGATCCTTTACCTTTGCTTGGTTTTCTAGGAAATTGGGGTGATGCATCGCTTTTCTAAATCTAACCTAACGTGTTTGAGGTTCTATTGTGGGGTTAACAATCTGTACAGTTCAATACCCAAGTAGGGTGAGGAAAAAACATGCACCGTTCGAAGAAAACCAGGAGAAGTGGTTGGGGGAAGAAAGTCTTTTTCGAAGCTTGCATTCTGGCTAGGCAAGGTATAATTAATAAAAATAGTCTATATTTTAGAACTGATATTAAAAATATCGATCAGTATATAAATTGGACCCTTTTTCCCTTAAATACTGACCCCTTAGATACAACAACAACTTTTTTTGTGTTGAGTTATCAAAGTAAAATTGGCTAAAGCAGTTAGTTAATGTTACATCACATTGCAATTCCATTTATTTCATAAATTGTTTAGTAAATTATTCAATTTTAATATCAAAATAAGCAGCCTTATCAGATACATCTGCTAAAATAGCAAGCCGGGTGAGTATCACGTTTGAAAATAACCAAATTAAAATGTCAGTAGTTTGTCATTTTTTTCGAGCATGAACAGAAGTTCATTTCTTCTTCTTTGATTCCTCTGCATGGAATATTTAATTTAGGTGTGCATGGTTTGGACAAGAATATTTTTTAAGGCCTTATATTTGTCCAGGAAACTTAAATTTTAGCCGTATAATTTTAAGGTTGATAGTCCAGGGAAATACAGTAAACTATTAAAAATATACCCACTTGTAAAAAATGTTTCTAACAGTTTATTAGTAAATGTGATTAACAAGGTCGTTTTTGGGTGTTATATGTTCCTTCTCTTTAGAGTGGCCATTAACATTGTCTAGTAGTTTTAATAATTACTATAATCACTTTACCCTTATTTCTCCTAACTTTTGCATTTCTGCTTTGCTGATTTGTTGGATGGATAATAAATGGTGCTGCTTGTATAGGAACCTAAAATTTAAAAGATATTCAAAATTATGGTTAAATCAATATTGGACAAGTCCATATGCAGCCTGTAATTGTTAGATTGTTTGATGTTTCTATTCTACCTTTTAAATAAGTTTCCAAATAACTTGAACTAATCGTATAGTTTTGTATTACAAAGAAGGCAGTAATTGCTACTTATGTAGCTATGTTTTACATTTTCAACTCTAAGTTAGACCTTTTAAAGATACTATTTATTGCAGTGTATTTTTCTTACTAAATAAATGTAATTTAATATATAGACTATCTAATTAAGGTTATTCAACAAAATTATTTTATTTTGCGCTATTTTCTCATCAAATTCCTAAAGGTGTTTCACTAAAAGGCTCTTCTTGGTTAAGGTGGTTTTTAAGATTCTTCATTTTAGTAAGCATGTGTCCCCTTCGTAAAAACATGTGTTAAATTTAAAGTTTGGTTTAGCTTGTAGATGTTTGTTGTTGAAAAATACTGGTGTTGTTTCTATGTCTTCTATTGTCTTGTTTTTTTTTAAGGTTTGCCTTAAATGGAATGTTTTTAATATCTAAACATTGATTAATATTTTTTATAATTGGGATTGAAAGCCCAATTGTTTGTGCTTTAAAACTTATTTTATTAAATAAAATTTAAATGGTTGAATATTTCAAAATACAAGTTTTTAATAAAGTATTTCATAATTTATAGAATAATAGCAGTTTTGAAGATGGATTTTTAATTAATCAATATTAAAATGCATATTGAACGATAACTTTTCCTTGCATTTCTTCTGTGCATTTTAAACTGTCAAATATAACAAACAAATAAGTAACCAGACATAGTTTAGCCAAACTATGTTTTATTAAATTCTATTTTAAAATGCATTGAAAAAAGTACAGTAAATGCTGCACTTAATGTTAATCCTAATATCTATAACAAAACACAACAATTAAATAAACAATTTAAATTCATAACTAATTAATCCTATTAAACTATTATAAACCAAAAAACACCTAACTATTTAAGACCTAGCTTAGCTTAATCTCTGTGATTAGTCCCGCATGCTTTTTCCTCTGTCCTTTCCCCTCTTTTTGACCCCTTTGTGTCCGTCGTCCCCAATAGCCCCCCGGCAACTCCTAGAGAGCGGACCTTCACCCAGCCAAAGACCGGAACGAAAGCAAGCGCCATCACTCTTTGCAGTGTCCACCGGGGAGAGGCAACTAGTGAGGAACGCATCAACGAGCACTCCACTTCTGCGAACTCCCTACTACAACACCTGAGGTCAGGATTTTCTAGAGCGGAGAGGATGAAGGAGGTGGAAAGTTGGAGAAGAAACGGAGAGCAAGGTTAGTTTGAAGAGTGTATTTTTAAGATGGTTTCTTTAATGGTTACTTTGAAATGTGGCAAACTATAGATAATCACAAGAAGAGTAATTTTCGAAAATTGCCAAATAAAGAAATACTTGCTGCATTTTGGAAATCATTTTTTTAGTGTATTTTTTCTTTGTAATTTTATAATTAAATGGTATTTGTTTTTCGATGACGCCATAAGTAAATTTTTCTCCCTTAAATGTGGTGCAAAACCACTGGGAAAACATTTTTGCTGCTGAAATTCCTGTCCTTCATGTGGGTTACGTCGTTAGCACTGAAGGTCATGTGATCACGCCAATCCAATACTTTTAACTATGATATCTATGATTTTTAACTCATTAATGACGGTGGGCAAGAGAGTTCAGAAAATAAGTTTTTTTTTTTCCTTTAAGTTTTCATCCTAAGTAAACAAAACCTAAGACAAATGAAGATTACTGAAATAATAATTAATATAAGAAAAAACAAAACAAAAACGATTTCAAACTTAAGTTAAACATTTTTATGCGGAAATAATGTGGTATTGGTGGTTTCACACGAATGTTGTAGTGGGTCAATGAGGTCGAACGACGAATTTTAAAGAGTGATTTTTTAAAAAAATGTTTCCTTTAAAAGGTTAAGTTAAAATGTGACAACCTTAAAAGTAAAAAAATTATGTTGATTTGTAACCTTCCATTAGAAATGAATCTAAACCCTATGTTCAGCTTCCCCAACCATCATAAATTTGAAGTTTGTATTTGTTATTGGATACTTTTAGTTTTTAATAATTTTTTTTACTATTTCATTTGCTTTATGCTGCGCGTTTGTTAATAGTTAGACACTTAAATGATGTAGCAAATCCAAGTTGGTCGTATTTAAAAGTAAATGACAACAGTTCTTAATGTCGTATTTGAAAGTAAGACATTCCTTATGTGTAACCTAATTATTTAAACTATGTACTGTGCAGAAACCAATTGGAGGCGTTGCTGTCATGCTGCCAGTAGTTTGCCAAAAGCCAAGAAACAAATCTCCTGTGCCCCCGCCTTCCCCAGCAGAATGAGAAAGGAGTGAAAGTGGGTCAATTTGAATCACAGAACCTTATAAAACGAAGTTACGAAGAGGTACTGCTTTCTTTCTATCATGTACATGCATTGGTATTGATTTTTTTTTGTGGTATAATTATATAAATAATGTTTTGATATATCTATTAGTATAGATACGTTTTTTGTTATAAAAAAGTTTCAAGAATAAAACATTCAGCAAGTGTTAGCGATGCATCTAAGATTGGATCGTCGATAGATTTTGTGCCTATAGTAGACTGAATTTCATTATTTTGCAAGGCAGGTTTTATAGTCAAAGGCAGCTTTTTCATGTGTAAAAATACCTTACCTTATGATTTAGAAATTATAAAAGTTATTTTAACCATATCAAAGTTTGATCCAGTATTTATAATGCAATAGGCTGCAAGACTGCTTTTTAAAGCTGCCTTTTTACATTATTATTTTGCCTGTATAATCAAGGTGCATTGACTGTAGTCATTATACAGCATGGTATTTTGTTTAAATAGTTATTATTTTATTTTTTATATTCAGTTTTGGTTCTAATTTAAGTTTTTTTTCTTTCCTTTGCATGACAATGTACCCATTGACCATCCTGGTTATGAAAACATCAATCCCTCCTTGCATGAACCCGAACTTTTTATTTGATCTGATATTTCAGTCCACCGAACAAACACCAGCCACTCCCACCAACAAAGGCTCTCCTGCCGATGCTAAAGCAGATACTCAAGTTACTCCCCGTAATCATAACGGTCAGGAAGATCCCCAGAGACCATCTTCTCTGTTTACAGGAAAGCCAACCCCCTACACTAAAGAGTACATCTATGAAGTTAAATCGGAGCAGAAAAGCCCCTTTGTCCCAGCTGAAGTCGGGTTTTCTTATGAAGGACAAAAGACAGGGAATACATCACCAACTCCTGGTGAAACTGTCGTCCTTGAGACTTCTCCGGGGAGCAAACGAGCTAAAGGCCTAGCTTTCACTTATTCCCCTCCAGAAGTTGACAATTCACAGAATGAGATGGTTCTCTCACCTCAGGTGTTATCGGAGGATAACCGAATCCAGGATGTTTCTTCGGAGTGGAACGACACGACCATCGATGAGTCGTTGAAGTGGGACGACTCGAAGGATGAGGATATCATCAGGAATAAGGAGAACTTGGAGATCTGCCAGAAGCCGCCACAGAAGCAGAAGTTGGGATTGTCCATGTTTAAGAAGAGCGGAGATAAAGATAAGAAGGATAAGAAAAAGGACAAGAAGAAGGAAGAGAAGGGAAGCAAGAAAGAAAAAGATAACAAAGAGAAGGATAAGTCTGGTAAGTCTTCGGCAGAGAGCACGCCAAACAAATCCGATTTGGCTCCGACTTCGTCAAAGAGAGACTCTGCCATCGAGACTGATTTACAAGTGGATGAAATTGTGGTGGAGAACATCAAGGAAACGCCGAAGAAGGAAGAATTGAGTGTCGTGTCTGACGAAGAAGAGAAGGCAGTCAAAGACGAGGCTGAGAAAGAAAACAAGCTGAAGTTGTCGTTCAGCAAGAATGAGAAGAAGCAGAAGGAGGCTGAGAGGAAACAGAAAGAAAAAGAGGCCAAAGAAGAGGAGGCGAGAAAGAAGCAGAAAGAGAAGGAAGAAAAGGAGGCTGCCAAAAGGAAGGCCAAGGAAGAGAAGAAGCTGAAAGAAAAGGAGGCCAAGGAGAAGAGAGAAAAAGAGAAGATGGAGAAGCTGAAGAGAAAGTCGGACAGCAAATTAGACAAGAAGGCTAAAGGTCAGTCACCAGAGAAAGACAAATCTCAAGAGAAAGAAGAGGCCGAAGCTGCCGGAGACGAAAGTAAAATCAAGGAGGACATGGATGTCAGCAAAGAAAAGGATCCTAAAAGTAAAAGCAAAGAGAGCCTCCAGAAGGAACCCAAATCTAAGAAATCCAAGGTGGGACTGCCCAAAATAGGCAAAAAGAAATCAAAGAAAGTGCGTGACAGCTCTTCAGATTCTTCTTCCAGTAGTTCGAACGAGATGCTGAATGAGTATTCGGGCAACATTTCTGACAGTGAACACATCGATGTGAGTGGAGGTATCGTCACCTCCACTCCCAATCGTTCTGTGAGAGGAACTCTTGAGGCATTCCCTGAAAGTTCGAAAGACGTTTCTTTCAGTTCGGAAACTGCCGTTCTGGAACTGGACAATTCTCCCTACACCACTCCCCGAAGCAAGCAGCTTCCTAAGACAAAGGACGGTGGCAAGCACTCTGAGGTTTCAAATTTTGCCTTATTAGTTTATTTAAAGTTATTTTTTTAAAATGAAGTTAGTTATTTTAAGTGTTAAGCGACTGCATGTTCCTATCGGAATGGTTTTGGTTTGGCCTTGATTTTTCTTCCCGTTTAGAATGTGAATTTAGTATGTTTACTTTTGCTTAGATAGTTACACTATTCCATTTTTGGTTCAATTTCTACATAATCAGTCTTTTTATAAAAGTTAAATCTTAGTGCTGCTTCAAGCTAGGTTAGCTAGGTATTAGGATACTTAGAAGCATTTAATTTTTCACTCTTTATGTCCTTTATATTTGCAGTTATTTCAGCGAAATTGAAACCATTGGTATAGTATACTGTGATGAAGTTTATAAAAAACCATCCTCGGAGGAAATTAGTTTAAATGTTTCTTGTGATCACTAATAAGTCCTTTAAATCTAGAATTACATTATTCACTATCTTTTTCGGTCTGTATATCCTTGGTAATTAGTTATTGAAATTGTTATTGTTAACTGTTTACGGAAAGTATCTAAGATTTAAAAATGTAAAGGATAACAAAATATAATTGCATCTTTTCAATAGATTTAAAACTATTCATATTGTAAATCATTAAACTTAGTGATTTCTTTGTATCAAGAAACATAATTAAACTTACAAAAATCTTAAAACATAAAATATTAACCAATCCAAAAATATAAACTTCTATCTACACCAATCAGGTGGAGCCCCCATGGAAAACCGGCCCGGTTATTGTGACCGAATCCTCCAGCACTGCTTCTACTTCTATGACCACAACCACCAGTAAGGCCATGTCAGGAACAGAAGTGACCACATCCCCAGAGAGAGGGGTCACTGCGGTCAAGTCGTCGAAAACACACATGAATCAGGAGAAGACGGTCGCTCAACAGGTCACGAAGAGTACTAGGGTTATGACCGGGACACTGGATGACGTCCAGGTAAGTTTCGTTTCAACTTGTAAGGGGGGTTGGGGGGGGATTGTAACTCTTTAAAGACAATGTCATTTTTTTTTTTTAAACAGTGACTGGTAGATGTCAGCACCTTCTGTATCAATAGTTTTGAAAAGCTTTAACATTCTTGTTTAATATGCCCAGTAACTTAACTATAGTAGGTCTATTTAAAATGTAAGCTTGGGAAGCATTTCCTTCCCCATCCACGATTGCGGTTTTCTGGAAACGGTAATTTATAGCTGTTTTGGTTTTTCCCCACCCTACATGGGGAAATGTTTTGATTGTAAACCTCAAGAACGCTAGGATTAGATAAACGATGTTCCCCTCTTTTTGTAGAAAGCCCAGTGAAGGGATGGGGGAAGAAGTCTTTTCAAAGCTTACATTCTGGCTAGAAATGGTATAACCAGTTCCCAGATAATTTGGGTTGTAAAGGGTTAAATCGTCAACATCCCTTGATGTAACTGCATGGACCAGATTCAATTGAAAAACACTGACAAAAATAAAATTGGATTTCTTTCTGCAACCTTTTCAACTATCCATCATCGATCCCATTGGTCAATGAGTGGCAGTTTCTAAAACTTAGTGACCCTTTCAAGCTAACCTCACAGAGGACCACACCTTAAATTGGTGCTTTCAAAACTTTTTATTAAATTAAATAAAAACCTCAAAGCTATCATCTTTATTTAATACATAATGTGCAATATTACTTTTTAACTAAGCAAAATCAGAAATGTTCAATATACTATTGTTTAAGTCCATGTATCACCATATTTTTTTTGTCCATTGGGGCTGCAATATTGGCGGTCAAGCCTTTGCAGACTCAGCATATTCCCCAGAATTGAGAGCCATTTTTTTTTGTGGCACCATCTAGGTGACTCTCGCTACCAGTTTTGACGCCCAGATTACAATAAATCTGAGCTCTCTGTGGATGTTAAAGTATGTCGATTTAATTTTGCCGAGAGAATCCAAGCCAAATGGATACTCCAACCCGCAATCTTGGGCTTATGAGATGGACGTGTTAGACCACTGAGCCGCTCTATCACCATACTTTTCACACTCTATTTCTTAAGCCCATGCCACCCTTCTCCCCTTTCAGTCTGCCATCGTGAAGACCGAGGCCATCACCTACGACCCCTCCGCCCTGACCCACCACTCCACGACTTCCGTCCCTCTGGTGATCACAGAGAGCCGCAAAGTCAACGCCGCCAACTTCCCTGTGCCCCCTCCGCCGGAGTTCTCCTCCGACGGGGACATAGGGTTGCCGCTCTCCGAGGACGGGGAGATCGTCAGCTCGTCCACGGTGTCCAGCAAGACAAAGACTGTCGAGACGATCACAGTGAGTTCTCTCTTTTTTTAAAAAGGCCCACGACCGCCGTCCGACTAAGGATTCGATAATGATGTTCCTATCACATATTCCGAGGAAACAAAAATCCTTCGTAACGAAAGGGTTAAACGTGTAGAATTGTGGGTCCATAAAATTATAGCGCAGACAGACAATAGTAAATAGCCTTATTAATTGTTAGATATCACGTAATTCAAGAAAAAACTACAACAAACACTAAAGAGTTACGAAACATAAGAGAAGCTTAATCGTTCTGGAAGTTACATTATACATTATGTCGCATAACGTCATACAGAATAGAGGGGGCAACCATCATGCAGGGCTGGTTTAAATTATGAAAGAGGCAGAAAGTGTAAGATTGACTTACTCTAACAAATAATCAACTGTAGGCATGCATATCGCAGTAACTACAGGGTTCCCACGCCCCCTTGAAAGTCCTTAGAAGTCCTTGATTTTGATTTTCGTTTTCAAGGACCCCTTTATACTCCTTGATTTTGACCAAAAATCATTGAAAAGTCCTTGATTTTTATTTTTGATTTCAAGGACGCTAAATACCCCTTGATTTTCATCAACAATCATCGAGAGTCCTTGATTTTTTTTTCTTCTGCGACGGCGCACAACCGTTCGAAATACGGGAACTCATTTTCTAAAAAACTGCCAACGCAGTGATAAATGGCGCGTCTAGCACTTCCGCAAACAAAACGTCATTAGACAGAGGAACCGGTAGTATTTTAGCCAAATCCTTTTTCCCTCTGATCTGATATGGTTGCTATAACATCTGGCGTTGGCGATATTTCGAACGATGTTTTCAGAGTTCCCACGGATCCTTGAAAGTCCTTAAGAAGTCCTTAATTTTGATTTCCAATTTCAAGGGCCCTTTTATACTCCTTGACTTAGACCAAAAATTATTAAAAAGTCCTTAATTTTGATTTCAAGTACCCCTTTAATACTCCTTAATTTTGACAAACTATCATTGAAAAGTCCTTGATTTTCTTTGTTCCAAACATTCGAATTTCAGGAAGTCATTTCTTAAAACAGTGTCAAGTCGGCGCAAATGACATGCTCTTCAGCTTTTTGCAAAACGATGCTTGCTAACCAGTTATATTTTCGGCAAATCCTTCTATGTTTTCCACTGATATGGTTGGAAATATCGCTAATGCCAGATATTTGGCAACAGTATTTTAATGTTACAATTGCAGACCCGATTTTTTTCCAATTGTTTGTTATGGATGCATCTTTTGTCGCTTAAACTTACGATTTCATAACGTAGTAACTCTCTTACATTGTAATCTTAACATCTTCTTTACGGTTATTTTATGTAGAAATTCTTTTAAAATAACTTGAATTCTTCAGCGTTTTTTTTATAATTTTTATGCTAGACCAACATGTAGCGTTCCGTTTAGTTGAAAAAAAAAAGCCATCGTACAATTGCTGCCGATGTTAACTTGGAGAGAACAAAACCTGAGATCTTAAAATGTTATCAAAAAAGGCCGCTAACTGTGATTTATTACAAATAAGCAAAAATATAGAGGCGTGGATGTTTGGTTGACCCATCCGTTGCTGAATTATAAAAAAAAATCGGGGTTAACGCCTTGTAATTTTTGCTTATTTGCAGCAAAATCTAGTGTTGCCCGTTATTAGTTAGGAACTGATCAGTCAACCAAACCTTGTATTCTAGTTCACGGTATAAGCGTACATTGAGATCTTTTTCTTTTTATTACTTTGACGTTTGGAAGATGATAATGGTTGGTCCATGACTTATGCCTGCCGAACTCCAGACCTCAAAAAAATCCTAAATAAAATATATGTAAAATAAAAGTACAGGGTCTCGGTTAAATCGTATATTTTGTATTCACATGATATATCTAAATTTAGTATTTAATTTTATACGAAAAATGGCAAATCGGTGTATTATTAATCGGTAAAATAATCGTCGCATATCACGATTTAGGGTCCTTGAAATTTTTTTGGGAGTCCTTGAAAAGTCCTTAAAAACTCCTTGATTTTTATTTTGAAATAAGAGTGGGAACCCTGAACTAGACTAATGGCTTTGACCTCTGTTGTAAGCACCCATAGCTAACCGATATTCTGGAAAATCTGCGATGTCTGGATTAAATTTTCTGTACTGCATTGAATTGTCTGTATTTCATGTTTTCTAGGAGATTGTAAAGTCAGGGAATTTTTTGTGAAAGTATTAGGGAAATCATGCAAATATCAGGGAATTTTTTTAGGTGTTTGTAAACACACTGATAAAAAAACTAATTTTCAATGATTTTGGCAGGAAATTCTTGAATACTGAGGTTTATTATATTGCAAGGAATAAATATAGATATAAATTCTGGTTATAAAATTTTTTTGTATGCCGTTATAGATTATCGATGACTTTTTGAGGAATACCATTAACACCTTCATTTTCTAATTAAAACATTTAAGTTTTTTATAAATTCGTTTTATTACGTGTAACTTATTTTGTCTTATTATGATTCAGTACTATGTTCTTTGTTTGTCTTGCATTTTGTTTAGATAAACTTTAGCAAAATGCTCAGGACAAATTTCTTGCCAATGATGTGTTAATTTGGTTAACGTTTCTATAACTTTCAATTAAAATCGGCATATATTTTACAAGATACTTTTTCAAAGCTCTGCTAAAATGACGAAAAGTTGGTGATTCGTTAGTCGTTAGTAGATAAAGTATTTATTAAAATGAATTTTCCAGTACAAAATGGAACGAGATGGCATGGTAGAGACCCGGGTGGAACAAAAGATCACAATTCAGAGCGATGGCGACCCTATAGACCACGACAAGGCTCTTGCAGAGGCCATTCAAGAAGCGACCATGATGAACCCAGACATGACAGTAGAAAAGATAGAAATCCAACAACAGTCCAGCTCGCAATGAATTTTAGGTAAGATCTGGAGCTTTTTTTTTATCTTAAGACTTTTAGTATGGTGATTCCTAAAATTTTGAAACTTCAGCTATCAAAACTCTGATGACCATTTGATCATGAAACTCCGATCAACATTTAATCACAAAACTCAGACAATCTTTAAAAAAAAATGTCTAGTTGGGTACTGTAGACGTCCAAAGTTTGTAGATAAATTTGGCTGTGTGTTTAGCTATGCTCCTATGTTTTATTGTAATAAAACATAGGAGCAAATGTACATTATGTTAGTAGTACATATTGCTCTTAAATTTTTTTAATCCAATTTCTGACACTGATTACAACAACTTTCTTGGTCTTTTAAATAATTAATAAAACCTTATTATGTTAATTAGCGTAAGTTGGACCTCTGTCAAGAAGCATCTGAGTATAATTGAAAAAAAAAACATTTTCAAAAATGCTTCTATTAAAGAATTTTAAAACATGCAAATCCTGACCACTAAAAGTACTTGGCTGTGATATTTAGTTAGCCTGATCGTTAAAAATGAATCCTGTAAATATTTCCTAGGGACTCTTTAAGGGAAATTAAAATTTTTAAGAATTCCAATCCTATTTGAAGTTCCAGCAAATAATTATTGAGCATGAAGTGCTTTTTTTTAAAAAATAAGTTAAAGCTTCTATACTCTTCTCTTCCAGCTTGCTATTGCACAAGCGCCATCGGTACAGCTGCTTTGCTACGTGCTGCTGGGCCAACAACTCTTCATCAACTGTTCTCATCAGCAGCTGGATCTTATTTCGTGACGTAAAAGAAAAACGGCTTACTGTGATTGGGGACGTATCTTCTTCTGTACATAGACTTTCTTTTCTCCCTTCTTTTTCGTCTCCCAGAGTGTTCAACCAGCTCGCGTGTTGTCGTCGTCATCCACAAGCATCCAAAATGGCCAATCCTCTCGTATAATACTAATCAAAAAGTGAAGCTCAATTTTTGATAGTGTCGATTAGGCAATAATTAACAAGTAATACTCAAACTATTTCGACAAGCATTTATTTACTACTCATGCACCTTTTTGTTTTTTATCTGTCATTTGAAGGATTGGATATAGTTGTTTGCTTGTCGTGAGACACTGAATGAGTATTTTAAAAAGAGAATGGTGTAAGAGACATTTTACGTGCTGTGAGGGCATATTTAGTTTATGCTGTGTATATTTTTTTATTTAATTTTAAGCCATTGAACATTCAGTTTTCTATTGTTCAGCTTTTAGATTGTTTTTTTTATCACAAAAAAGTACTCATTTGGATTAAATTGAGCTTAGTACAGTAAATTCCAGTTAATTGACAGTGAGTAGTTTTGGGCTAGTTAACTATGTCAGACTGTGGTGGAACGTTTAAAGTGCTAAACCTCAGTACCAAAGTCTGATAATCTTGGTGGACATTATAAAAGCGTTTACGCTATAGAGTTCGGAAGAAAATACAGAAATGCTATGAGGCGAAAACCAATACAAAAGTCCGTTTGCCAACTGAAGTCATTGATTGTTTTGTAGTAAGCTTAAATAAACACTTTTGGCCAGTCGGAGCTATTCTATAGTGGAGTTTGTATAATCTTGCTACATCGACTTGGCTATTTCTGACTAATAAAAATCATTATTACATCGCATTTTCTAGCCTGTGAAGGGAATTTCTACCATAATGTGTAAATTCTGATCTCGTGCAACAGCCTACAACTGCACAAACGTTTTTTAATTTTTAAATTAATGCTTTATCCCTTTAACACCGAGTTATCACGATTGTGCTGGAAAAAAAGAAAATGTTCAAGCTTTTCAAAAATATCGATACTGAAGCAGCTGACTTATACCATTAGTTATTTGTATAAAAATGACTTTGTTTTAAGGAATTGCTCTCATTGATGCTGTTTAAGGCTTTTAGAGATATAAGGAAGTCTTAAGGGTCTTCTTTTCTCCCTTCTTTTTCGTCTCCCAGAGTGTTCAACCAGCTCGCGTGTTGTCGTCGTCATCCACAAGCATCCAAAATGGCCAATCCTCACGTAATACTAATCAAAAAGTGAAGCTCAATTTTTGATAATGTCGATTAGGCAATAATTAACAAGTAATACTCAACCATTAAAGGGATATAAGGAGTAAAAATTTATTTCACATGCATTTGAATGATCGGTTCGTTTAGCTTATTAGGGTTGCTTGTCGACTTTCTAATGGCTTCTCTTTTCTTTACGCCAAGCCATCTCCATTTTCTTAACTCTGTTTTACGGAGTAAATTATCCGTAAAATAACTCCTGTCTAATTAACTGGAAGCTACTGTAGTTCGGAAAAAGTTTTATTCCCAAAAAAACTTTTTATGATTTGACGATCTCTGTTGCGTAAGGTGAGGGAAGAATTTTGATTTTTAAGTTTATAAAGTGATTTATGGTTATGTACTTCTAAGTTGCTTTAGAAGTGATAAGTATTTGATATGAGTATCTAATTTCTCAACCCAAAATGCGCTGCTCGAAAACAAGCTAACGATGTTGTTCAGGGTAAATTTGGTGTGGCTAAAAACTGTGGCATCTAACGAATGCTTTCTTTACCTTATTTTTGTAAACCATTCCTTCAGAATGTGTCTTCTTCTTGCTTGTGGGGTAATGTTTGGTGTTATTGTATTTTACCTTGGCTGTTTTTCAAAAATCTTTTTTTACTTTATTTTTTTAAAATTAAGAACAAGAGTTTTTACCGTCATTCGTTTCAATGTTCTGCAATGGCTACATTTCTTATAAGGCTTCATGTTGTGTTTGGTTTACTTTTAACCAATTTCAGAAGTGATGTGAATGCTACAAACAGGACAGCTTGCATGTCAATAATTCTCAAAGTAATTGTATTTTAGTTTTTACTACATATGAAAAAAAATTAGGGCTTCTTTAGTTCATCCAAATAAAAATAAATGCAATGGTCCACTCCCTTTTTTGATGGTGCAGAATGAAAATTCCACTAAGCTATCAGAGCTGCATGACATCTTTTAGAAAAGCCTTATGCACATACTAAAATTTAAGTATAAATGGATTTTGTAGGAAATGTCATGTAAAATAGGAAAATATTATATATTTGGAAATAAATGATGTGCAAGCTGTGCCGATGATTCAAATTTGTAAATGCCTGCTCTAAGATGCATGATACATGAATGTTGTGCTATAAATGCTTAACAGTTGGAGTTTATCTGGTTGAGTTAAGCTATATTTAAAACTAGAAAAAACTTTCCTACTATACGATGCTTATAATAGTGTTTGTTCTCTTTATATAGTATACATAGGAACTGTACGATGATTTTCATTTGTTTTGGAATGAAAGTTAAAAACAAAAGTGGTCTCCATAGCTCTGCTCTGCACCCTCGCAGGTTTTTTTTGCTGATAATTGTTTATAGAACTATTGTTGATATTTTATAAGTTTAAGGTGTTAGGTAGCTGTGACAAGTGGCTGATTTTTTGAAGAAAAAGATAAAAAATTCTGAATGGAATTTATCTTGGTAAAAGTTAAAGTATATCTTAGGATTATATAGAGTTGTAGTTTTACGCTTTCATCCAAAGCATTTATATAATTTTCTTTTTAAATCAAAGTAATTTGTTTAATTTTCCACAATCATCTCCAATATACAGGGTTGCCACTGTCCTTGAAAAACATTATCAACCTTGAAAAGTCCTTAATTTGTATAGGGCCGATGAATTTATCTTAAAGTGACTGTTTTTTCTAGGGATTGGAGTAACGTGTTACTTGCAACAGTTACTTTTTTTTGGTAATGCCAAGTAATGCTGTTAGATTTTTCAGAAAGTAAATGTAATTGTAACTCGGTTACTTTTATCGGTAATGAAGTAACAAAAATTTACGTTACTTTTTCCGTTACTCCCTACGCCATTCTTTACAGATCTTTTCGGTAGCTAAATGGTTATTTTATAGCACATATTTAAGTTCATTTGAAAGTTAAAGAGCTCTTATTTGTTTTCTAAATTAATTTTTAAGAACTATCATGTAATTTAGGTGCATTTTTGAATATGCAGTTCTTGAAAAGGGAGAAATATATCCTTGAAAAGTCCTTAAATAGTCCTTGATTTTTTTTTTTACCAAATAGTGTGGCAACCCTGAATATAATTTTAAAGTTTGTGAATCTTGCATTTCAATTGATCATGGAATTTGTGCAAGCATCTTGATTTCTTTTGTTGGATTGCATGTTCTACTAATGGACTTGTTTTCCAAAAGACATAAAGAAAGTTGTGAAAGGTACGAGATTGGGTATCAATTTGACCCCTCCTCTCCCCTCACCTGTGCCTATAAAAATACAGTCAAACCTTGTTAACAACCAACTCGAAAAATAAAGTGCAGAGGCTAAAGACTAAAATATTTGACCTTGACACACATTTCGAGTTAACTATTTAAAAAAAATCAAAGTAACATATACCTTAGAATAACCTCACAAGTTTATATTATAATTAAATAATTTATATTAATGAGTTAATATATATAAATCGGTAGATTAAATATTGTGATTATAAAGTGTTCATTCTACATTTTATAGTCAATTTAGTTTTATTTCATATGTATAAGTTACTCCCCCATTTTGTTTTTGAAGTATATTTAGTTGATTTGTTCAACTTAAGTTCAAAACTTTACAGAACTGAATTGTTTTAATTTGGTGTTAAATACAAAGTAAAAAGAGTTGACAAGTTTTGACTGTATTGGTATAAAAATAATTGTTATACTATCGTCAAGTAGTGTCTTCATAGGGTGGAAATTGTATAGAAAATGTTGCTCGAAAATACCTGAAATTGTTAAATTTGCCTGAGTAAAGGATTGTATAACGAAATGATATATATACAACTTATAATCTATATATAGAAATATATATTATATATATGAGTGTTGTCAAAATTATTTTAAAATGCTGAAAAATTTCTTATGATTTACTTGGATCGGCATGTCCATAATTAAAAAAATAGTGCCTTTTATTCAGTTATTTTATAGTTTTTTTTTAATTTTATATTTTTAGAAATTTACTATTTTTTTTTAAATGTTATTACCTTTGTCATTCTTGTGGAACTGCTAACTATTAAATGTCAAAGATTATAACTCTATGTCGGAGACTGATTTTACTATTGTTCAAATAAGAGTTAATTTCACTATGTGCTTCTAACTGTTAAGAAAATGTTTAAATAAAGTATCCCCTTTAAATAAGTACTGTTACCTTCTTCTCATTGTAAAATAAGGCAGCCTAACAAGACTGAAAATTTGCTCAGAAAATAGTTAATTTTAGCCACTAAACTTAAATGTATGTGTGATGTCAGATGTTTTAGTCTCCATATTCCATTGAGAATTGTGAAGCAGCTTTTGAAATTCCATTTGTATATTGTGTTTTGTTGCCGTATTACAACAGTATTTTGGATTTTGTTTAAATTTCAATTAAATACAGACCAGGACATGCTGCTATTCGTTTTTATGCACATAGGATCATTAAAAAAAATCATTCTTTCAGAAAATTGGCTTTGGTGTTTTTTCTTTAAAAATTCTATTTATTGTGTACTAATTAATTGTATTTGTGTTTTGCATTGAACATCTGTTACACTGCTCACAACAATTAGTGGAGTGCATAGTTTAAACCCTTTCACCCCCAATGATTCAATTTGGAATCATCAGCTTGCAAATTTTTTCTGACTAAGTTAAGCAAGCTCGCACTTATATATCTTTAGATGGAAGAATAATCTATTTTGAAGAACTTTATCATGCTTGTCTTAATTATTATAAATGAAAATATGAAAAAAAAAAAACATGGCAAAATAAAATTCACTCTGAAACAATTTTAGCAAATAAATTAACCTAAATTCTGCGTGATGCAATTTTTTGTTTAAAAATTAATTTTAACTATTTTTAACAATTTTTTTAAGAGTATTTGTATAATTTATTCATAAGTTATGATTCCAAATTTTTTTGCCCTTAAATTTTAGTTAAAAAATAACGTGTTTGTTCGTTGTAGGGGCTGGGGAGCCCGGTCGGTTATGCACTCGCCAAGCATGCGAAAGGTCCCAGGTTCGGGTCCGGGCATCGCCAAAATAACTGCCGACCTATAAACGGCCGGTGCAGCCAAAAATGTCTGACGAATAATACCCCGTGTAAGGGAGTACACGCTAAATATCCTTCAGAGTCTTGACGCTGCGTTCGATGTCGGCCTTAACGGTTGCGTTGGGTGCCTATTCAGGTGTCGGCTCGTCACTTGACTGTAATTCTAAAATTAAATACAACGCCCGTCGCCAATAGCCCTCGTGTAACTCTAGTGCGACGATAATTCAAACTTTAACGTGTTTCTTGTTTTTTACCATTTCATTCTGGATGCATAATGAATCTATTTAACAAGTTTTAGATTTTCAGTTTCAAAAAATAAAAAGTTTAGACTGAAAGGTAATTAAAATACGCAAATTGCTTCCCTAATTGTTTTCAGCAGTGTACTTTTAAAAATTTATTTAAGAAAAATATAGATAAAAATTTGAATTTTCACATCCCCATAGTAAAACTGAACAATACCATTTTATAAAATACAAGTTAATTACCTTACAAGAAAAGTTGTACCTACTCAGTTTTAGTATTTATCAAAATTGACTAATTAGCTCAACAGATTTGCAAAATATAAACAAAACTTGGTTGCAAAAAAATCATAGCCAAATTGTATTCATAAATTATCCATATCATTAAATTGATAAATGTTTTCTTATAATATAGAATAGGAACCTTCGAGACTTGTATGCAAACTTTTCCACGCGACTAATGCCAAATATTTTAATTATCGAGTAAATAAGTTATTAAAAAAATGATGGGACTTGTATTCACTTTGAATGTTGGCAAAGTAATAGACATTAACACTATTAATAAACTTTTATTTTTTCACAACCATGCAAAATTTATAAAAATTGTTAAATTCAGTTTTATCTGTATAATTTCAACACTCAAAGATTTCCTTTATAAACACCAGTCTAAAATTGTAAATAGTTAATTTGCAAATCATTGTTTTCAATGCCTTATATTAAATATCTAAAATTAAACTCTACTGATACACATATATTGATACAAATTTGTTATGCAGGATATATTTTCAAAAACTTTTAAATTGCAAACAGAGAAAAGTTGCATTTGAATAACATCTAAATGATTTTTAAAATTTAGGGTGGGTTTCGGGACTAATATTTAAATATTAATTTGGGTTTGAACATTGAAATACAGACTTATCAACCCTTTATAAATTTTTTTTCTTAAAATAATATCTGGAAAAGCAAAAGAATATTAGCTATTTTACAATCAGTATTTTATCAATGTTATAAATTGGTATGTGTTCATAATAAGATTAACAATACTTAGAAATATACTATTAAAATACATCCAAGTTCAAAACTAATTTTGATTTGTGATACAATTTGAAGATATACAATGTCGGGTGTAAAATGAAATTTCTTTTTGATATGTTATATTTAAAAATATTCATGCAACATATGGCATTAGTAAACATCAATATTAGAAAGTACTTTTAAAAACATTCAGCAACTTGAATATACATTTTAAAACACCAATATATTTTTTTAAAAGCAAAAAAATATAGTAGCAGGAAAATTTCTTGATTGACCAACCTTTTTTAAAAAGTGTATTGTTACACAAGAAAAAAACAATGAATAAAGCGTTACATGCTTTACTGAGAATCCACAAATTAAAACATTTATATTAAAGAAAAGCTTTGATAGAGCACTTTCTATTTCTTACTAGGAACTTCAGAATGGTTGATGGAGGTTAAGAAAAACTATAAATTAAACTTGGTCACTCATAGAAATTTTATCATATAAATTGCAATACACATTTAGTAAGTTTAACACTCTTCTATCAACATTTGATTTTTAAAAGAATAACTCATTCTGCAACACAAAATTGTTAACGATTATATAATTTGATCCACATTCCTAGAGTTGTTGTATAAAATAATATACGGTAAACAAAAACACACACATTGCAGTTAAATAAATATAAGTACTTATATCTACGTGAAAGTTTTCCAAAAACATTACCTGAGATTCTAATGCATTTAATTTACCCATACTAATGATGTCATTTAAACATTTTATAAATTTGCAATTAATGTTATGAATATTTTATTTTCCTCTGATTTCACCGAAAAGAGAAAAAAAAAAACCTCAACAATACAACTCAAGTTCACTAATATATTTATTTCTAACTTGCGTTCTTTTTTTTTTAAATAACACCTTTTAAAGACATTGTAATATAGTTAACCCTCGCTGTATCGCGCCTCGTTATAACGCGCATTCGGATATATCGCGGTCTTTTGCTTCTCTACCGGCAAGCACGATATAACAAGGGGCTTCTCTAATTATTTTGGACTTTTAATCTATATTATATGCATAAATAAAACATGCAAGTAGGATTGGTGAGGTATCTTGTAATTTATAAATATCACAAATAATGTTACGTACTCAATTTTTGATATCACATGTTACTCAATGAACAGAAATATAATTTTCAAATTGATTAACCAAAATTTTATGTAATGAAATATAGTGAAAAGAATTTTGTTTTTCAATTTCATTTTTTCAAAAAATCAGTATTTTCATTTCAGTAAAAAATACAAAATTAGAGCATTCAGAGCTTCAAAATTACAGTTTGTGACTTTTAAATCTTACGATTTAGACATTATAAAGTCAGCATCAGTAGTAAAGAATTTGGCTTCAGATCTATTTAGCTAAAGATGAAGTTTTCAAAAACATGTCTCCAAATTACGTAAATTATTATATTAAAATATTTTCAAATAAAATATATCACTGTAAAATATATATTTAAATAAATAACAACAAAAAAAATTAAATAAATATCCTAACAAGGCATAAAATTACAACAAACAACTTTATATATTTAAAATTACCATTTATTCTATACTTTCATGAGAAATACGTAGTTGGTTCTTAATAACAATTTCTTTAAAGCATATTTAAGAAATTGCATAAAATATTCACAAAAAAAAAATAAAACTTTTTGGTAAAGAGTTCTATAAATGATTATGAATATGAATGGCCCCAAACCTTAAAATGCTTTAGAAAGTTTTTATGTGCCAAATTTTGGTACAGAAATAGAAAATAGTTTGTAAGTTTACAATTTAAATTTTTTGCAGTGCTTCATCTAACAAAAGTAAATACAATAGAAAATATGGGTACCTCATGTTTCTAAAACACAATTGGTGTTTTTATTGCTTAAATGCTGAAGATACTAATTAAACAATATGTTGATAAAAAAAATCATCTTTCAGATCTCAGTATCAGTTAAGAAAATTATGTTTTTACTAAGATATTATGTCTTATCTGATATGTAGCAATTTTATTTATCCAATCAATTTGCTAAGACATTTAAAAATTGCATTTAAATATTAGTTAAATACATTGTGTTTTAAGCTTACAAATATACATTTGATGAAAACCAAATATTAGGAGCAAATACTTTGGGTTACAAATACTTTGATTTGCAAAAATGGTTTTCTCACTTTTTTACAGAGTAAACAACTTCCTAGGCAAAAATTAATACTATTTTTTTTTAAATTAACCCATTTTAATACTTTAAAAATTCCTAATCAATTATCACAGTTTTTGGGTAGAATTACTTTCTACATAGTCCCTATTCATAAAATAAATATCTTTAAAACAATACATAACTCAAAAAGCTAAAAATTGGAATTGTACAATTGGTGATCAACAGTGAAAACAAGTGCAGAATGTAAGTACACTCCTTGCCAACCTAAGTTGGGTAAAACAGGACACTTATTTTTAAAAAGCAGGACAAAAGGAGGAAAAGCAGGACACATTTAAAATTGAGAAAAACCTTAGCACATTAAACATTATGTTATTTAAACATTTTTTATATTATTAGCATATTTTTATACAGAACCAAAGCAGCTAACTAAATGCCTTGTAATTTAGAGCATAAAAGAGAGCATTTAGAGCAAATTTAGTGCATAAAATACGTTTTGGAGTAAACTAAAATAAGTTAGCATAACACTTTGAAATGTATACAAATTTCTTTAAAGATCTTCAAAATTAATAAAATTTTAAAAAATACGGACATTTGCGGATTTTTTTTAAAAAAATACGGACGGCAGGACAGAGCCTCTAAATACGGACGTGTCTTGCTAAATACGGACGCCTGGTAACCCTGGAAATATGCTATGGAGAAGAGCCTTCCACAAATTATTTGCGAATCCATCCAGAAAACATGCTTAAAACAGTTTCAGTTAAAGTTCCAACAGATATGAATGGTATTTGCGAAAATTTGGCAATTTTATCAGAATGAAAAATGTATTTTGGTTAAATTGAATTCAGATCATTTTGTATGTAAATATTACCTTACAAGAGTTTCCAATCGCGCTCTTCCCTCTTCCTTTTTACTCTTTGTTTTTACCCAAGTTAGGTTGGCGAGGACTGTAAATCTTGTTAAGTACATCAAGTTTCATAAATTAGTCTTTGGTAGTGAGGTGCGATCTCGGAGTAGTTGAGCAGTAAAGAGAACTCCAGAGCCACCAGTATACTGAATTCCAAACTCAAAAGATCTTTTCGGTTGATCCGGAAGATGCTTTCAATTTTCTGGAAGAAGATTTTAAAATTTTATTTTAATATTTATATTCAATGCATTTGAAAAGGTTAGTGGAAGAATGTATAATGTGGCAATTTTAGGAAAAATTTAGATTTTTGTGCGAGTGAACATATTATTCCTTCCTTTATATAAAGATATCAATATTTCCCTTTTCCATAAACATTATGTATAACTTTTGCCTTTTGTAAGGGCTGTTTTTAACGTATCTAAGCATAAACGAAAAACTTTAAGGCTCATTTTCCCCTTTTTGTCATTTAAGGCGTTCTTCCACTTAGCTCTTCATTTATCATGCACATTTTTATTCACAACTAAATTTCTTTTAATTAGTATAGTATTTAAGTTGATTTTAATTTATTTAAAATTAGCTATTAATAAAGGAAAAAAATTCATGTATACAATGATAATAAATTATGATACAATAATATCAGATGAACAATTATATCAATCTATTGGATAAAATGTTCTTTAAATAATAGATGCATTAATCGAACTGAGTAATAAGACGTTTATTATTGTTTTATAAACAGTATGTATTGTATAATAACTAACTTATAAAAAATATATAATTAGATTAATTAATTTAATTACAAGATAGTATTTATATTATACGTTCTATTTTATAGGAAATGATTAAAATATCTAGATTACTGTACTTAAATGAACATTACCTCCAACAAATTAGTGAGATCGGATCCTCTGACATCATTTAGTTTAGCCGAAAGTAGAAGACAAGCCCCAGCACAGTGTTTCCTGTTGTGTTTATTGACTAGGAGCTGCAGCAAAGAAAGAAAAACATTAATTAATGTAATCACAACCATTTAGACTAGTATGCTTACAAATGCAAGGTTTATTTGATCTTAATTTTGCAAGAAAAGTTGTGTTTTGCTTAACATCGCATTTTTAAAGCAAAATTTAAAGATAATCAGACAAAAGACAAGACATAAAAACTATTTACATTTAAAATTAACCAGCTAATAAAATTCTTTCATTAAAATTTTAAAAAAAACACACCAAGTTTTGGTTGATTAATTTGGAAAATGCATTAAACTTAGAAAATGTATTAAATTGTTTATTGGTAAAAACAATAAAATATATTTGATTATTGGCTGCTAAGACACATGCGATTAGCAAAATCTACACAACACTATATATAAGCCTGAATATTCAATATGCTCATAAACTCACTCTCATACTCTACTAGCCACCTCCATACGGAATAATAAGTGCGTTGCAATGTTGAAAACTATATAAAAAAGTACATCCAATGTACAACACCATAAATTAATCAGATTATACAAGACTGTATTATTACCACATAATATTAATAATAAATTAAATTAATGGATACTTCTCTCATACAATGCTAAATATGATGATTAATACTGTGTACCAATCTACTTCACAACTAAACATATAAATAAAATAAGTTATTTAATCAAACCAACCTTTAAAATAAGTTTCTCAAAATACACAAATGCTTGAGCCACTACTGAAAGATCGATATTGCACTAAAATAATAGAAACATTAATTTTTACAAGAACACAATGTAAAGGAATTTCAAGAATAAAATTTTACAAATGAAAAGGAATGTAAACATTACTTCATGCTTAGCTATTTTCGACATCTCCCGCTTTAGACTGGAAAAAAGTACACATTTTAAGATTAGCAAAATGGTACATTAACATCTTCACTCCAGAAACAAAACTCTATGCACATATTCTTTAAATATAAAAATATCTTTCATACAATTATGTATTTAAAAGTACGTTTTACATGTAACTTATAATTTTGAAAAAGATAACATTTTCTAAGGGGTATGTTCAATTTAGTGGAAACAAACTCTGCCATTTTTTTTTTAGTATTAATATTCCATTCTAACATTTGTTCGGTCTTATACACTGCTCAAAACAATTAGGGGAGCACCTCGTATACTTTTGTTAACACTTTCAGTTCTAAAATTTTATTTTATATTCTAAAAATATGAAATTTGTAAAATAGATTCATTATGCTTTCAGAATGAAATGGTAAAAAACTGGGAAAAAATTAATCAAAAATTAATTTTTTAACTCAAATTTAAGGGTAAAAAATTGGAATCATAAGTTTTCAATAAATTATAATAATAGTGTTTTCAAAACTTTATTTGTAAAAAAAAGTTTTAATCAATTTTTAAACATCTAAGAATGCAAGCGTGAAGAAATTAGGGTCAATTCATTTCATAAAAACATTTGAGAGTGAATTTTATTTAACCATGTTTTTCATATTTTCATTTGATTGAAACAAACACTATTTACTTTTTAAAAGACATTTCTCAATCTAACAATAAATAAAAGCGAGCTCAACCTAGTGAGAAAAAAATCGCAAGCTGAAGATTCCAAATGGGATCATTGGGGGGTGGAAGGGTTTAAACCATGCGCTCCCCTAATTGTCTTCAGCAGTGTACATCTACCACTGAAAAAATTATTTTGCAAGACATTTGAAATCTGCTTGACCTTCTTATGCCATTTTTATACAATTAATAAATCAGCTGCTTTGATATTGATATTTTTGGAACAATTGAATATTTTAGTTAATAATAAGATAAAGATCCAAGAAAAATTGTAAAACGAAGTTGTGAAGGGAATTCTACAAAGTTCCATGTATGCATTTATCTTGGAAAAAGTTCAGAAACTCATATTGAATTAAAAGTGTGTAAAAAGAACATTTTTGAAAGTGAATTACCTTCTGAGTTTACTTAGAGTTAACCTCACATGTGGGAATCTCTCTCGAAATTTATCATTGAGATCTTTCTTCAAATCAGAAGGCTTGACATAATCAATGACAGAAGTCTGCAATAAAATGCATTATATTCTTTTCATAAAAATACAAATAATTTTAACTGTTGTAGAAGGGCTTTTGTACAGTTTTATAAGATTGTGTGGGTCAGAAACAACATTTCAGGGAAGTCAGGATTACAAATTAAATTTAATGATTTGTATCTCAATAATGAAGTAATTAATTACTATTGGTAAATAAATATTCAGTTAAAGTCAAATAATATTTGCATTACAGGTAATTAACAATCCATTGACAGCAATTGTAATTTTCCACAATTACAATTGATGAATCGGTAGTTGTTGTGGTTACATTTACTAATTAGTTAATGGTTAATCTTTAATTGTATTTGCAATTAAAATTTGCCTATATGTGATCTAAACATGCAACCTTTTGATAACACTACTCACAATATACGAAGGGAAGACAAGAAGAGTGCGGTGCTTCCCAGCCATGAGCTCAGGATCGTCTAGCAAGTCAGGGTGGTAAGTGGCGCAACAGGTTTGCCAAGGATGGCTGAAGAACAGCTCTTCTCCCTCTGTGCCTATTTAACATGGACACATTAGTATTAATGAGAAAGATTAGTTGGCAGCAGATATTGGAAACTTAGTTTTAAAAGTAAATCAGTTGCAGTTATTTAATTAGATAAAGTAACTAAGTTACAGTTACTTAATTAGGAAAGTAACTCAGTTACAGTTACTTAATTAAATTAGATAAGCAACTCAGTTACAGTTACTTAATTAGAAAAGTAACTCAGTTACAGTTACTTAATTAAATTAGATAAGCAACTCAGTTACAAATAATTAATTAGAAAAGTAACTCAGTTACAGTTACTTAATTAGAAAAGTAACTCTGTTACTGTTACTTAATTAGAAAAGTAACTCTGTCACTGTTACAGAAAAGTAATGAATTACAATTAATTTTAGAAATTTCAAGTCAAAAGAAAAATTGAAATTTGACCATTTTACAGTTTTTCAAAGCGAAGCCAAGTTTAAAGAAATAGTTACCATCTCAAAAAAGTTAATAATGAAAATTCAAACTTGCTAAAAGTTAAATTTGGATTTACTTTAAGCCAAACGCCTAACTGACAAAAATAGCCGTAAAGAGCAGCATTAAAAGTAACGCAACTTTTTATTACCGCTAAAAGTAACCAAGTTACAGTTACTTACGGAAAAATCTCACTCAGCGTTACGTAAATAAAATAACTGTTACAAGTAAGGCATAAGGTTCTTTACTGGGTTACAGGTTCAATAGTTGATAGCAATGCAATATTAGTTAAAAGCTGAATAATTTAAATGATTAAGTTGGCTTTAAAATATTAGCATGTTATAAATGAAATTTTTAAGAATACTAAAACTAAAGGTTAAAATACACAATATTTCTTCAATTATCAATAGCATATTTATGCAGGTTATTATTTTTCAAGTCAAAACTGATCAAAAACATTTTGGTAAGTTGATGGTACAATTACAGAATAAAATTATGATGCAATATAAATTACATTTATGGAGAAAAAATCATACTGGTTTAGCCACATTAACTTACATTTTTCCAAATATTTTGGTGGAGTGGATGACTTTAAACTGTTCCTAGAGACATGCTCCACTATTTGGCTACTTGGTTGCAGTTGGTGGGGGAAACGAAAAGCATTTTCAGATTCGGGCATGCAATCGTGAAACTTTTTCTTGCATATGTTTGAGGGAGCTAACAGCTCACTGTAAGATATGTCCTGGAGGATAAAAAGAGAAAGGGAATAAGCCAAGATCTAGCTCTTATGAACTTTAGCTAAGGCTTAATGAATTTGCGTTATTTGTATTTTAAGGTTTCTTGGCGCTAAGGTCATTGCTTGTTTTAAACCTTTTTGGGGGTAGTGTAGACTGTGAACAGAAACAAAGTGGCATTCAGACAGTTTTATGATGTTACGTTTACAGACATATTAACAAATTAGACACAGACAGATCTTTTACAGACAGATTAAAGTTTAGCTAACTTAGCTAATTGGCTCCTTAATCTCAAAAATCTAATATTGATTTATTAATAGAAATTGAATAAACTATTCAGATGTACATATTTATCATAAAATCCAATTTATGCTTTCTTATCTAAAGAGGGTTGATCAAAATTATACTTTCGCCATTTTTACTCTAATGCACTAATTCTTAATTAAGAATTTTAGATAAATAATCTAAATTTCAGTTCGCAAAAATTTGCTTAAACTAAGGAGCTAGTAAACTAAAGTTGACTCATGGTTAAATCGTTTTTTTTTAGAAACACTCACATACATGAAATGAAATTATTAAAAAAATATTAAATTAATGAATATACAGGAAATAATAAAATTCAGACAAAAAACAAGTAAATTAGATTTAAACCTAAGATTATGTTTTACATACATTCATACAAAATTGTTTTAGTATTTACTTACCTGACCATCAATAGGTGTTCCAATGCCCAACATGGATAGCAAATCAAACGGATCTGGACCATCACTGAGTATTGCTAAATGTCTCATACTGGCATGCCATCGACGACTCCCATCCAGTTTAGATTCTGTCCTGTTATTATTGATACAAAAACATTGTGTCAGTCCTCTTATACTGTTTAATTGAAATAAATTACACAGATTGATAATAAAATAACTATAATGTGGAAAAATTATAATAAGTATATTGTTTTTAACTTTACTAAAAGGAACAATTATAATTTTTTCTTGAAGCAATTCAAATTGTTCGAATGTTGTAATGAAATTTATATTTTAAAACAACACATATAAATGTAGCCAAAGCGTTTACACTTATTTCTGTTAATATAATCTGTAAATATAAGTTATTTTGATAAACTTTTAGTTGTGTAAAAAAGAGAAGACATTATAATTATAAAGATATCTGTATATGATATAAATTAGTTTTGGTGAGTTAAAAATAAGTGTGTCTGAAAATCCGCTGTTCAATATTTAATATTGTCTCTTAAACACTTATTGTTTTATCTTTAACACACTTTATTAACTGTATATTAACATTAATTTAAGAGAGCCACATTAAAAATAAATTTCGTTAAATGTGATGTGTACTTAAAGCTTACTTAGAAGATCCATGGAGTTTGTTGAATGGTAAAGTAGAGAAGAGCACGAATGGTGACTTTCGAGCACTGACTAGAACAATCCTGAAAAGCAATTCCATTTTATGAGAAAATGCATAATAAATCTCAAGATAATTTAACAATTAACTTAATTTCAAAGATAAATATTATCACTACAAAAGGATAATCGTGTCCCAAAATCATTTGCTAGCTTTTAATATTATATTATCTGCCATAATCCTGTTTTGGAATTTTATAATTTGATCTCTGCAAAGTTGGCTCTAATTTTGATGCCTCATTGGAAATAAAAATAGCTTTAAACAAATTTTAAAAATAATCCTTTATACATTGTCATTAATTCATTCTTTTAAGATATTTCCACCTGAATAACCAATCATACTTTTACAGTTGCAATCCTGTGCCCCTTTAAATACTTAGCCAACTCTAATTTGGTAGATTCATTCTCTCCAATGCATTATATTAGATTTTTTTTTCTGCTACCTCTCTTTGTATAAGAAAGAAACTCAGAGAAATTATAAACTGTTCCAAATTTTCTCTTTAGTTAACACATTTTAAAAGTAAATAAATGTATGTAAGACAACCCTGTATACCTTTCTGCTTCATTTCTACAATCTTTAAAACTCCTTACAAGCCTAACTTCAGCTGTTGAGGGACCAGCTAAATCTGAAGGGCACAAGGATGCTTTTCGACTTCGACAGATGCCTGGAACTAAGAATTAGTTCTGTTAATTAATTTTATACATTGCTACGAGTAATTATATATAATATGGTTAAAAAAGGTATTGTATGCATATAAAATTAGCTTTTTAAAATCCCCTACAAAAAATCCCACTTGTCCAAATTAATAACTGCATGCTAAGTTAAGTTTAAAAAAAAAAAAAAACAGTGTGCAAAACTTACTTTAAAGCACAAGTGTGCAAAAGCACCTTTTTTTAAAGTATTCCATACTAGGCGATGTATGAATTTTTAACTTGAAAGTAAAAAATACCACATCAAGCACCGGAAAAATTGCATTTTGAAACTCTTAGGGACCTTTAAGTAATGTTAAAATCTTGTATGCAATGATAAAAATATTTTTTCAATATGATTATAAAAAAATTATGTATCTGAACCTCCGTGCATACATTAAACTTCATAAACCTTGAGAGAAATATTTAAATTGCTTCTTTTCTTGCTCATTAAATCAGCATTATTCTCAGTGTTTTAAACAGTTTTATTTAAGCATATATGATAAAAAGCTATCCTTTATTGAAAATAGTTTTATAAATCAGCTTGAATCTCAAAACATGAAGTTAATGTTTCAAGATATACTATTATTTTGGAATATAGATTCTTAGAAATTATGAAATAAGATTATTTTTAGTGACTTTTTCATTTACATGTTTATTACTATGAAAAATTATTCTCCTTTAAATTCATTATCATTCAATATTTATTCTTACTACATATTCCAACCATTACATCCTATTGAATAATAAAAGTTAGAAGTTATATTTATAAATATTAATGAAAAAAACATGCAAAGAATAACCTTTCACTTTCATTTAGCTAAACACTTATCTCAGACGATAAAATATTAAGCTAATATTAATACTCACCTAAACTTTCAGTACTGTTACCTGCTGGTAAACCATACGATTCAATCGACTTTTGGCGGGATAATTTACGTCTTTGGCTCAAGTTGCATAGACGAGCTCTAGCTTCCACAACAAATTTATGAACTCTGAAAGTATATATTTTATTTAAAAAAAACATGTAAAAATAAAGAAAGAAAATATATATATATTTTTTAAATATTGACAAAAATGGGGATGATTAAGACTTAATTGCTATTGTGACTAATGATATTATAATATTTTTTAAAAAATGTATAGTGTAAAAATATGTTTTTCAAGTTTTATTTGTGTCTAGATTTGTGCTAGAAATGATTGAATTCTTACATATCGGTGTTGCAAAAAAAATAGACATATGCACTGCGCTTGTGGTGGTCATGTCGACCTTTGGCGATTTCCTGAAAATTGTTGCAACCCTAATAACTGTATCTATAGATACTGCAGTTTTGTGTTAGTTGCTAGTTTTGAATGAGTTCCTAACGTTGTTGTTTTAAATAAAGTTTGAATCTGCTTGCACACCCTTCATTTCTGTTCTTAGCCGCATTACCCCCAAATCTGGTGACCTGGGTGGAGAAGGAATAATTGGGTTGCAGGAATTTTCAGTATTTTTGGGTGTTTTTGCAACTTCTTCCCAACACTTGGTCAGTTTTTACATTGCCTTGATGGGTTTTTAATATTTTGCATTAGTAAGTTTTAAAGTATAATAGTGTTTTTTCAAACTCCGAAATGTTTTGGTAAAATTCGATTTGGTAAGTGCAATTCTTCCCTCAGTCTACTGCTAATTTTTTTTGTGTGAATTTGTATTGCATTTTACTTTATTTATTGATTAGCATATATTCGATTCATTTAAAAAATGTCAGTAAATAATAGCACAGATAGTCTGACCTCTCTACTAACTCTGAAATGCCTAATCTAAATATTGACAAGATTTCTGCCTGCCTGCCAAATTTTTGTTCTGATTCACCAGACACATATTTTATAAATATTGAGGCTTCTTTTAGCTTATTTGGTATTAAATCAGAAAATGTTAAAATTTTATTTCTGGTTGACGCCCTTGCCCAGCAAACCACGTTGATTGTCTCTGATTTAAATGGAAAACCGGATGCTAAAAGCCTGCCAAATTTTTATTTTGATTCACCAGACACATATTTTATAAATATTGAGGCTTCTTTTAGCTTATTTGGTATTATATCAGAAAATGTTAAAATTTTATTTCTGGTAGACGCTCTTGACCAGCAAACCACGTTGATTGTCTCTGATTTAAATGGAAAACCGGATGCTAAAAAGCCACATATTATTATCAAAGAACGATTGATCAAAGGGAACAATCTACTTCAAGGCCGTGAGAAAGATGACAACAGTGCAATAAATTGGACGCTTAATCTTGATAAATATTTTCAAAAATGTAAACAAGCAATTGTGGATGCAACTCAGTTGTCTCAGCCAGAGCCTGATTATAATCTTGCCTTATTCACTGACGCCAGCGATTTAGCTGTGTCGGGCTGCATAAGGTAATGCCTGATGGTTATGTTCCTTTATTATTTTTTCAACAAATTAAATAATGCTCAGTGTAAATATTCTGCTTTCGAAAAAGGACTCTTTGATATTTATTTTGTCAATTATACATTTTAGATTTTTGCTTGAAGGTCATAATTTTTATGTTGTCACAGTCCACAAGCGTTGACCTTTGCTCTTGTACAAGGTTCTGAGAAGTGTTCCCTGAGAAGTTTGCACCATTATGAGAGTTTATATCTTAATTTACTAATGACATCTGTTACATTCAGGGTTCTTAGAATTTTGTTGCAGACGCTTTGTCAAGAACTGAATGCAACGTCTTACCTGCTAAATTTGATTGTTCTAATCTGTTAGAGAAACACCAGAATGATATGGAATTAGAAGAACTCCAGGACAATCCTTCAAGGAGTAGTTTAAAATTAATTACTTTACCTGATTTTTGTGAAACTGTTTATAATTTAATTGTGATGTTTCATGTATGGAAGTGTGGATATTTGTCCCCAAAAGCTTAATATTAAACGTTTTTGAATCAATCTATAACTTGGCCCATATAAGCACACCCATCACTATTCTATTTTGTTTTAAATTAGAAGTAGTGAAAATTATACATTTGTGAAAACGAAAACTTAGATATCAGACAAGAAAACCTAATTAAAAAAATTAGAAGGTAAGGAGTAACCTGTCTTTTTTCCTGCTCTGTAAATGCTCACAGAACCTTTCAAAGTTCTCTTGGTCTTTAAACTCCGAATTCCGTCTTCTGAAATCATAATCGACGACCTTCAACTCTGAATCTCTTCTTCCGAATTCTGAGTCTCGCCTTTTGAGTTTAGTTTCGACAGGATTTAAAGGCTTACAATCACATTTACTACTCGTCCCATCCTTGCATATTTGGGAATCAAGACTAACAGATTGTGTAGTTACTAAAGGCAAATTTTCTGTTTCGTTATTCAATCTGCTTATTAATTTATTGCATTTGTAGTTAAAATTTAATTCACCAAATTTTGTATCTCTGTGTGTGCCGTCTAGAGAAATATTCGATAGAAAAGTGAGAGCAGCTAAACGCCGGCGGGATTGAATTTTCTTTGACACACTTGTCATATCTCCAGGTTTTTTCTTCTCCTAAGATATTCTATGCTGTTAATACTTCTATGCACTTAAATAATTCTATAGGGTGACGAATAACTAAACGTCCGAGGTTCCATTACGGCAGAAATAAGAGATTCATAAGTTCCAAGCAATAAACGAAAATAAACACAAAAGTACATTTGCAATTTTTTAATTTGGAAAATGAAAATGGAAATAAAAATATTTGGTGAATGCTCCTTCGCATCTTCGGAAAACCAATGACGTCAGAAAGACATAGGCGAATTGCAAAAATTGTGGCGCCATCTATCTCATCGATACTTAAGCAGAGACCGATTTGAAAATGTTCGATTTAAATGAAATATATATCCCTTTATTTACACCTACTCTCCACTCCAGTATTGGTTAATTTAAGAAAAATTTCACTGTGCAAATATTTTTTAAGTAAAATATTTCTAAACTAATTATATAAAATACTGGAATTTGTTTTCAATCAATAATTATTGTATTACATATTTAGAAAATATATATATCAAAATATAATGTAATGAAGGATTTTACTTAAAAGTACATTAAAAGTAATTTGAAGCATTTTACAAATTTCTCTTTGAAATCGATATTTTTTTTCGAATTCTTCCATTTATTTGGAATTGTACTAAAAAAATGAAGTTATAAAAGATTCATTAAATTTGAGTAGCATTGTGCCCGCATAGTGTAATACATTTTATTTCCTACAGCTAAATAAATTATTAAATGATTGAAAAGTAAGTAATTTTCAAGCAAAAAAGGTACACAAAACTTTAATTTAAAACAAATTTTATATTTTTTTACAACGAAAATAGTTTCATGATCTTTATGAAAAAATATTAACTGATCATGAAAAATACAGATAGGCACTGAACTAAAATTATAGGGTTTTATAAGTAATTTCATTTTTTATAGCTGGGTTTTCGAAGCAACAATTTTTTTCTGAAAAATGCATTTTTTAACGAAAACCCCTAGTATTGTGTCTCGATGAACAATAATTTTCCCCTTCTCAATATATCCCTTATATTTTAATTAATGGACATTTTACCCTATTTCCTGAAACTGTTAAACGCATGGAAAGAAACAAAATGCAGGATATCCAGATACAGGTGTACTGTGTGTACAGAAGACCCTATGAAAAAGGTGAGGAAACAAATTTGTACCACAAAAAATGTGCAAAGATCACAGAAGTTGCTTTTAGTAATGAGAACTACATTTACAATTGTATGAACTGTCGTTAATTCTAAGCTTTTTTTTATGTCTAATTACATGACACATACTGCATTTTATATAACATATGTATTATATACCATTTTATATAATTAATCATGAATATACATAAATAGTAACATTTTATATTTTTTTTCACCAACTTCAAGCTTGATATATATCCAGATTATAAACTTAAATTTTAGCCTCATTGAAAATTTTTAGATTATTAAGTTTCATTTTAATTGTTACAAGGCCATCAATTTGATGTTATTCCTTCCTTTTTTTAAAAGAAATTTTCTTTGTATCTTCATATTGTGCATATAATTATTTTATATTATTATTGTACTAACGAATCTACTGAAATATATGTATTTTTCATGATCAGTTAATATTTTTTCATAAAGATCATGAAAATATTTTCGTTGTAAAAAAATATAAAATTTGTTTTAAATTAAAGTTTTGTGTACCTTTTTTGCTTGAAAATTATCTGACTTTTCAATCATTTAATAATTTATTTAGCTGTAGGAAATAAAATGTATTACACTATGAGGGCACAATGCTACTCAAATTTAATGAATCTTTTATAACTTCATTTTTTTAGTACAATTTCCATTTTCTTATTTTTAAAAAAGAAATTAAATAACTAAAATAAATTATTTTTTGTATATGCAAACTGTTTTATTCATTTTATACCAAATAAATGGAAGAATTAAAAAAATATATCGATTTCAAAGAGAAATTTGTAAAATGCTTCAAATTACTTTTAATGTACTTTTAAGTAAAATCCTTCATTACATTATATTTTGATATATATATTTTCTAAATATGTAATACAATAATTATTGATTGAAAACAAATTCCAGTATTTTATATAATTAGTTTAGAAATATTTTACTTAAAAAATATTTGCACAGTGAAATTTTTCTTAAATTAACCAATACTGGAGTGGAGAGTAGGTGTAAATAAAGGGATATATATTTCATTTAAATCGAACATTTTCAAATCGGTCTCTGCTTAAGTATCGATGAGATAGATGGCGCCACAATTTTTGCAATTCGCCTATGTCTTTCTGACGTCATTGGTTTTCCGAAGATGCGAAGGAGCATTCACCAAAATATTTTGTCAACATAGTGTTGCCAGAAAAGATTAATTCAAAAAAAATTCTTGATTAAAAAAATCCAATGTTTTCTTCGTAACTCCGTAAAAGAAAATCAAAATTTTGAATATATTTCTGTAAAAGGTAAGGACTACTTTGTAATTAACATAAAAATTATTCATAAATTATAAAAAGTTTAAGTTGGGCCACCATTTGTGACGTTTTCCATAGGATCATAAGTTACGAGGCGTATATAAAGTGTTTTCAAGCTTCAGAAGATTTCGAGAATATTAACCAACTAAATTACCATTCATATTTTCTTTTTTCTTTTTCAATTTTGACTTAGGAGTATCTGCTGTGTTTTTTTTTTTTCTCTCGATTTATCTTTCTTTTTTGAAAATGTAAGTGTATCTATTATATTTTAATGATGCTTATTTTCAACAATATTACAAAACATAGTAGATTTAATTTCGTGTTTTTTTTTTTAAGAATGAGGAAACATGGTAAAAAAATTAGGTTCTGGTTCATTGTACCAATACTCCTAAAGAGCTAAGTTTTGCAAAAATTATGTGATTAGCTTATTAACTTACAGATAGGGTGTTGTAGTGACGTGTACATTTCTTGTATATATAGTTATTTTTTGTTATGATTTATTTTGTTTTGCAAAAACTGAACTGAAGAGAGTGAAAAAATAATTCGGGTGTTCGCTTTGGCGACGCGTTTTGTGAGAACTAAAAAATTTAACTGCTAGAAACAACTTTGTGAAAAGCTCCTGAATTTCTACGTGTAGTGTCTGGTACTTTGTGTTGTCTAAATAAAAGATTTTCTCGTCAAAAAGAGAATTGCAATGCAAATTACTACAGTGTTTAATTTTCTTATGGTTGATTCTGAATAAATTCAGTTTTCTATAAAGAAATAGGAACACCTGTTTTTCTTTGACTCGAAAAATCAACCATGTGTTGCTAAAAATTATTCGCTTTACAAAATACTAAAACGGCTAATTGCCAAAATTACTCTATTAAATAGAATTTAGATTCTTTATTTATTCACAATGCAATTAGTTCTGTTGCAAAACAAGTATTAAAAGGTGATACAATTAATAAGAGGTGATAAAAAAATAAATATATATAAATGGTAAAAAGGTGATAAAATTATAATTAGAAAAAAATGATACAATGGGGAACACTCATGTGATGTCATGCGGTTTGTTATCCTACTGCTCTCGAACCACATGCTAATGTTATCCTATACAGCTATCGAAGCACGTGCTAATGTAATCCTACTGATCTAACCTGTCTAACCGCTTGTTTTCCACAGCGATTTGGAATTGAAGCTTAGGTGGATATGGCGTGAATGTCCCCCATTATGATAAGAAAAAACTAAATTAAATATGATTAAACTTGATAGCTTAAATTACTAGTTTGAATTGAAAAAGGGGATAATACAATCTGTAATCTTTTGTATTTAGGTTTCAGTGGACAGTTTTTACACATATTTTAATCAGAAATTAGTTATTTGTCTTTACTTTCTCTATATTATGTAAAATAAAATCTAAAAACTACAATTTCTGGTCAAAATTGGTAGTCAGTGAACCTAAGGATTCCGATATGGCAACCGCTGACACAAAGAGCTCTAATGTTATTGAATCTGGATTATCAAATCTTAATATAAATCGTAAGTTATCATCCTACAGTGGTGGCCAAAAGTGTGGACACATTTTGAAAGTTTCATTTGTTTCAACTGTTACCTGTGTTCTTGCATCTATTAAATTTCGCTTAAATACAAACATTTAAATATTAAATTGAAGGTAATTTAATGAAGAATTTCATTAAAAAAATTAGAATTAAAGTATATGTATTACAAATAAAGTTATGGTTATTTTAGTTGAACAAACAAGCACAATCAATAGATTATCTTATGCTTAAATTGCAATACAAGTTGGTGGTTCAATGACTTGCAAAACTAAGACAGATCATACTATTAGTTGCATAACTTATTCGTAATACAGATATTGCAATACTGTATTTATTTTTAATTCTACATTAAATTACTTTGATGATAATGATGTTGTGTCCATGGATATAGATTATATGGGGCCAAAGGTCTCGTAGACGGCTTCAGCGATCTGCACACAGTGGTCCCCATAAAGATTAAATTACTTTTAATTTGATTCACAATTGTTTAATTTGATATACAATTAATATATTCTGCAATCACAAAAAGTTGAACAATATGAAACTTTCAAAAAGTGTCCACACTTTTGGCCACCACTGTGTATTATAGTTCATGTACTTAATAATTATAATTTTAGGTATTGTTTACATAAAATTCTATACATGAAGCAAGTCGTTAAATATATCCCAAGATATCCTTTTCTTTAATACAGTACTCATAAATCTGTATTGGTGTCTAGATTTGATTTATATTTTGTTTTTAATGTTATGTGCTATTGATCTTGTTTAATACAGCATTAAAATATGGTACATTGCAAGCACTTTTTAGTTACTGTAGTTTCTTTTTATATTTTCAATACTTTCTTTTAATTAAAAATAGGCTGAATACTTAATGTTTAAAATATATACTTACTGCTTAGTTTAAACTCACTGAATATTTGTGTTGCTATTGTTTCAGGGCGCGAAATTAGCGCTAGACCACTAGACAATGCCGATGTTTTTTCAGAAAGGCTGATAAAAATTTCCAACTTACTAGACCGGCAGTCTAGCAAAAAATTTGACCCAAATCATCACACAATTGATGCAAATTAGACTTCCCTCTCCAGAAATCAGTTTCATCAGAGCAAGCCTTTCAATATTGGAAAGTGATGTAAAAAGGCCAATCAGAAAGCCATATTTACGTAGAAGTGCTTTTGAATTTAACTGCGAGAGTACTTCTGCAGAAGAGTCTGCATTAAGTAAAAGTGATTGTAGCAGTACTTTCACAGAAGAGTCTACCAAAAATGATTAATGAATGTTGCTGTAAAAATTAGATAATAAATTAAATTTTAGATAGTAAAATTGACTTTTATTTAATTCTTTTGGTCTAGCAAAATTTTTCAATGTCTAGTACTTTTAAGTTCCTACTAGACCGGTTGTCTAGTGTAAAATTGTCTTAATTTCCCACCCTGTGTTTGCACACAGAATAACATATTTTACTAACCATTCTCTATTTTGAAAAAGATTTTGTTAATATTTTTTTGGCCATATGTAAAATTTATTTAAATGTATGGGTTTTTCTTTCTTTTTTTTTTAAATCGAATATGTTAATTATGCTGCATAATTTTTTTTTAGCTTCTTACCTGCCATGGAATGATTTTTTCATGAGTATGTGTTACCTTACTGCAGCTCGTAGTAAAGACCCAAGGACAAAAGTTAGTTACCTTATCATAGAAAATAAATAATTAATAATGCAATTAAATTGAGAAAATTCATGAAGAAAACAATGTAGATTGTTGGAGAAATTTTTTTTTTCAGTAGAAGTAAACATGTTTCGATAAGAACTAAAATTATCTATCTTCTTTGGAATGGTACACAATTCAGACTAAACACAAACAAGTAGGTTTGTAACAGAATCTGTCACTTACCCGCTTTCACACAACAGTTGAGTTTAACAGGTAAAAAGGCGCCAAACACAGCATTACTTCTATATTAAACATTTACTGCTAAAATTAGTTAGTTTCATTTATTTTATTTCAAAAATTCAATAATTATTACTTATCGTTTTTAAAAATTATTTGAAATTTCAAAGAATAAATATGTAATATATCTTGCTTTTAAATAGAATGAAAAAATTGCATATCAACATTTAAAGAATATCGTAGTGAAATATATTTGACGACATTTCAAACTAATCAATGTCCTAAAAATAAATTTATTTTAATTTGTTGTCTTCAAGAGTTAAAGTTTCTCGAGCATTGTTGCGAATAGCAATGGTGGTTTAATTCTGATAAAAATCACTTCCTCTGCTTTTTAAATGAGCATTCATTTTCACAGTTTTTTAAATAATTGAAGTACCTCGAATTCATTGTATTCAATTTTCAATGTATTCTAATTTAGATGCCTTTAATTTGTTGACGTATTACACTTTTCCGTAGCATTTGTAGTTTGGGCTATGAAAGAGGGTGACAGACAGAGGGGACTGAACGATTATAATACCTTACATTTTTTTGCATCATGAACGTAGTGTGTGTGAAAGCTAAAACACATGATTGATGATGCAAAACAAGATATCCTGAAAAGGGTGCAGAGGGGTTGACCAGTGTTTTTTCCTATTTAGTCTGAGTTATATACCATTCTGAAAAAGGTGGACCTGTTGAGTTTCTTCTTATCGAACCATGTACATTTCTACTGAATAAACTATCGGTGCCGATAATATGTTATTTTCTTTATGAATCTTCTCATGTATCATGCGTTACTTTGAAGATATTTTCTAAATAATATGAACTTATTGTTTTAAGTTAAAAATCCTTAGACAATTAGAATTAATGAAAATCTAACAACTTTTTTTATATAAAATAAAATGACTTGCCATTAGTAAATTGATTTTTCCTTGAATAAAAGTATTACAATTCGAATGAAATATAATTTATAAAATTTTTAATTGAGTTTATGTATTTTTTAACAACTCATAGCTTACTTGATATTCATACTTAATGCTATACAATTAAAAGAACATTAAGTTTTGTTTTAGGTTGGTGCTTGCATAATTGATAATGACAACCGAGTAATGAGCTTAGGATACAATGGCATGCCTAGGGGTATAAGTGATAAAGACTTGCCCTGGGAAAAAGAAGCTGATAATAGTTATGACACCAAATATCCTTATGGTAAATATTGAAAATTTAATTTGATGTAATTTGTAGATTGCTTGTAAGTTTGTAAAAAGTTAATAATTTGAAATTAAAGATGTACATCATATGAATCTAAAGCTAGTAAGTTTGTAACATCTTTTTTCTACCAATTTTTTTAAATGCAATTCTGTTGTAATAAAAATGCATCATCACACATCAACAAATGATTAATATCAATGATAGCATTTTTGAAATCATGTTAACTACTAAAAAATTATCATTAAGGTATGATAGAGCATTTTGACACTTGGCTCTGCAGTGATACAATTGTTTGTATATGCGTCTGCTATTAAATGAGTCATGACATTCATGAGTATTCCTAATTCTTAAAATGAAACAGTTCATAATTCTAGCATTGTGTATACATGTAGAACAATAGCGATTATGTTAAACACTATTGAAAATAATAACACAAGCATAACTATAATAAAATCATCAGTGTTTATAGTAGCGAAAATTTATTTCTATAAAATCTTTGTGTTTGATCAATATCTTAATTTGTAGTCTAACAATTATTTATGTATGTTTCATTTGGATACTGTTTCAAGTTTTGAATCAAAAGCAACAAATACAAATAGATTATCGAAAGTTTTAAAATTATCAGTAGTAAAAAAAAAATTATACAATGTTAGTAAAAATTTGGGATGATTGAACTTGGCTTTTTTTTTAACTAGGAATATTTCACATTTGAGTTTTGCTTTGTGAAAGTAGGTGAAAGGCAAAACATTCCAAAAAGCATCCATTTTGTTTTTTAAAAGTAGAAGATAATTTTATTGTTTCCAATAGAAGTTAAATTTTATTGTTTCAGTGTGCCATGCAGAAATGAATGCTATAATGAACGAGAAGCACTGTGCTCTTGATGGTTGCAAACTTTTTACAACCAAGTTCCCGTGTTGCGAGTGCGCCAAACTAATTATCCAAGCCGGAATAAAAGAAGTCATTTATGCCGAGAGCAAACCCGACCCATGGGAAGAGCAAGTGCCAACAAGAAAAATGTTTTCGCTGGCGAATATCAAATGCAGGTGTGTAATCCTATATAGGTATATTTGGTATATAAATGAAAATCATCTAATCAACCTAGCAAATTTTTTTTTGAGGGATTATTATTTACAAATATTGGATGTAATATAGAAAGAAAACTCTGTTTACATTTCTGTCGTTTAAGAGATTTATCAAACACTGTTATTGTAGTAAAATAGTTGGAGCATTCCAAAGCAGTCTTTAGAACGAAAGAGTCGCAAAATCAAAGTTCTACTGTGTAAAAAAAACATTATTGTTTTAAAGCTACACTCTGTGCCAACCTAACTTGGGTAAAAACAAAGAGTAAAAAGCAGAGGCATGATTGGTCGGTTAGTTGGAAGCTCTTCTAAGGTAATATTTACATACAAAATTATATATGAATACAAATTAACAAAAAACACTTTTCATTCCAATAAAATTGCCAAATTTTCTCAAATAATATTCAAATCTGTTAGACCTTAAACGAAATTAATGTTTTAAACATGTTTTCTGGATGGATTCACAAATTATTTATGGAACTCTTTACATCTGCAGAAAGATCTTCTCCATAGCATATTTCTATTAACCCAAGTTAGGTTGGCAAGGAGTGTAGAAAATTCTTAAGACTGTTTTTTTTTTGTGACCTGTGGGAGGGATTACATTTTTATAAAACATATAGGCTTGTAATCCGTTCTAATTTTTTCCTTTTGCAGCAAGTTTTTACCAACTGTTCATCACTTGAGCCTGAATGTTGTAGATGGCATAGGAAATGTGAAGATTTCATGAATGTGGACTCAAATAATCTGATCTGATATTTTTACATGCCAAAACTATTTTATGAAGACTTTTACATTTTTGTAATCACACATAATTACCTAAATTTTTATATGCTGTTATACTATATTTAATACATAAAATGATTTTTATCTATACATTGTTTTAAATGTATTATGTGCGATTATTAATCTACATTGGTGTGTACAATTTTAAAATGTTAACAAAATAGCCACACAATGACACGTTTTTAAAAATGTTATTGGAATCAATTTTATTTTATAGATTTAAGAAAAAAGGCAAGAAATAACAAAAATATTGCTTTGTAACTGGAATTAAAACTTTTTTAACGCCATTCTGCACATCTTAAAGCCAGACGTTCTTAATTCCATGCATTTTTTAAAACCTTAATCTGCATTATATGAAAATTCGCAATTGAATTTGCATACATTGATTACATTAAAACAAAACCGATTTCAAATTGTAACAGATAGATGAACAATAATTCATCTGTTCCCTACAGTAGAACTAGAAACTGCACAGTTGTTTGCTCCTCTAATGGCCGTACCCAGTCCTAAAAAGTTTGATAATAGCCCTAAAATGCTTTGGTCTAATAATAAATTAAATATTTCAATGATGCAGAAAAATAAACTGCTCAAAACAATTAGGGGAACTCGGGGTTTAAATCCTATGATTCCAATTGTGTAATCATCAGCTTGCGATTTTTTCTCTCACTAAGTTGGGCTCGCAACTATTTAATTGTTAAATAAAGGAATCATGTCTTTTAAAGAATTTGATAATGTTAGTTTGCTTTAATTAAATATATTAAAAACATGCTAAAATAAAATTCACTCTAAAAACACTTTGCGAATTCATGCTTGCATTTTTCGATGATTAAAAATTGAATTTAACTTTAAAAAAAAATATTGTTATAATTTATTCAAAAGTTATGATTCCAATTTTCTCTCCCTTAAATTTTACTTAGTAAGATTTTAGAACAAAAAATAAGAAGTTGGAACTGAATAGGGTTATTAAAAGTATGCAAAGGGCTCCCCGGAATTGTTTTGAGCAGTGTATATATCTTTGCTACTCTACAACTTTGTTTGTCTGAAACTCCAACAGTAATATTCAAAAATTATTTTGCGTAGATTGGCTGAGACTTAACTAAACAGTAAAATTAAAATCACACTCAATGTACCAAATTATATATAAAAAACTTTATTGAATATTTCCATCTAAATTAATAGATTTACAAAATTAAAGGACTGCCAAGAGTTCCACATGGTAGAAAATCCACACGATTTTTTTAAATTAAGATTTTGAAATGTCTAAATGAAAAAAAAACTCGAAGTAACACATAAATTCCTAAGAATACATTTAGTAATAGCCCATAATGTCATTAACAATTTAAGGACCTGTGGGAATATTGGACTGTTACGTTAGATAGCTATCTTATTCTCGATTATGTTGGTCTTTTATCCTGTTCAGTGGCCACCTCTTGCATCACTGCTTCTAAATCTTGAAGGACTGTCATAGACTGCGATTCATTAACAATAGATTCTTCCAAAACATTACTTGCATTTCCATTCTGTAACTTGTCATGTTCTTTAAATATTTCCAAAGTCTCTTTATTCTGAAGGCATTCCAAAATATACTCCAGGGTTTTGAAATTTTTTCGAAAATCTGCATCAGAGAGCTGACTAGCAGCGTCTGCTATTCTATAAGACAAAAGAATTACTTTTTTGTACTTGTCCAATTGCGTTAAAGGCTTAAAACTGGCTTTGGTGTGTTTATGTGTTCGTAAGTTATGCAGGTCTTTGATAAGAACTGGCTTCGATGTTTTTTCTTGCATTATCTTTCTCAGCACCTTCGGCTTGGTACCTGCTTCGAGCAGTTGTAAAGCCTCTTCTCGTTCTTCTGAATTCAACCTTCTATTATCTGCATATTGTTGATAGTACTCAGCCCCAATTTCATGATTATGGGTTAAGTGTTTTTTCGTTATGCGGTAACCTTTCAGCATTCTTTCATACTTGAATGATATAAAAAATTTGCAATCGCACTTCAAGACCGATTTGACTTTCCTTATGCCCTTTCCACGAGACTTGTATGTTCCAAAATGTTTGCATGCATATGTTATTTGGTAGAATTTTACTTCTGGACCAAGATGATATTCTGAACTTTGCAACTGAAAAATAAAAAAAAAAAATTACAAAACAATACATATACATCACGGATTTGAGGGGTTTCTTTTTGTTTAAAAACAGTAAAATATCCAAACCAGAGTGACCACATTTCCCAAGAAATGTAGTTTAACATAAGGGCCCCATTTAAGAACATGGTGCCCATAGGCTAACATTTATTTGCTACCTCTATTTGAGTTTATAATTGCTTTTTGTTTTAACTGAGTGCATGCGGAGGACATATCTATTAGCCTTCTAAGGGTATACATATGTATAACCTGATGCAGTTTCCAGGGAACACATATAACCTTTAAAAATTATAAATTTTTATTATAAGGCATTAACAACCTTGTTTTTTTAGGATAGAGGTTGTCTGCGACAAAGTAATTAGTCGATTGCGAGGTTAGGTTAGAATTATCATCGCACTAGAGCTACAAGAGGGCTATTGGCGACGAGCGCTGTATTTTAGAACCACAGTCGGGTGACGAGCCAACACCTGAATAGGCACTCAATGCAACCGTTAAGGGCGACATCGTACACAGCGTTAGGACTTTGAAGGATTTTTAACGTGCACTCCCTTACACAGGATATTATTCATCAGACATTTTTTGGCGATGCTCGGCCCTGAACCTGGGACTTTCCGCATGCTATGCGAGTGCTTAAACGACGATGGGGTTGTTAAAGCGCGGTTGTTAAAACGGGGGTTGTTTTACCAACCGTGCTAAGTTTAAGCGAGTGCTTAAACAACTGGCGACTGGGCTCCTCAGTTCCAGTTGATTGCGAGGACTTGGGCATTTGTGCTGATCACCACACAACCATAGGATATAGTTAATGTGATGGTTCCCAACTGCCTATTTATAGCCTTCTGTAGGAGCTTTAACACAGCTAAAGATATTGTTTTGTTAGTTTGCATTTCGCAGCTATAATATTCATGTGATGTCACATGGTTAGTTATCCTACAGCTCTGGAACCAAGTGCAGCAGGACGCCCGTTAGGTTAAATACAAAACCTACTATAAATGCTTTGGATCTTTTGTGACTTGTTGTTTAGAAATCGTTTTTTTGAGATTTTTAGTGACTTTGTTATTGAAATAGAGCTAAATAGGTTGTAAAGTTGAAATTGAAATCTGTTGTTTTCATTTTCACAGCAGCATAATAATGTTTTCTTACAACAAAGTTTTTAAGGCAAGAATGCCCTCAAATCATTGTATGAAAATAGTTTAAATTTGTTAGTTGTTAAATTTCTCATGAATGAACTTCTATAATATATTCAAGAACTTAGTTTCAGTTTGAATTTTTAAATTGAGTGATTGGATGTTGGTGTTTGTTCCCTCACAATTCCTTAGAAAACCTCAAGCAGATGCAATTTATATAAAAAATATTTTTCTAAAAGTTTCCTTTATTTTTTGTTATATTCATACAGCTAAAATAAAATGTTATAAATTGTAGGCTAGGAAAATAGATATTTACATTCTAACATATATCACTTTCTTTAAAAAAAACTTTCTCCAATACAATCATTTGATATTTAAGTGCAAAACTAGCCTACACACACGAAACAAAAATACTTATTAAGCCCTAACCAACACTACATCGAAGATCATTATCATGATCCCATTATACGCCAAGATTTTCTAACCTGCTTTTTACCAATTCATTCTGGATACATAGTAATCTATTTCACAAATTTTAGATTTTTAGAACAAAAAATAAGAAAAATAGAATTGGAACTGAAAGGGTAAAAAAAGTATGCAAAAATTCTCCCCTAATTGTTTTGAGCAGCATATATCTATGCTACACTACAACTTTATTTGTCTGAAACTCCAACAGTAACATTAAAATCATACTCAATGTACCAAATTATATATAAAAAACTTTATTGAATATTTACATCTATATTAATAGATTTACAAAATTAAAGAAATGCCAAAAGTTTGAGAGAAAATCCACAGTATTTTTTTTAATTAAGATTTTGAAATGTCCAAATGAAAATTAAAAAAATACTCAAAGTAACACACATAAATTCCTAAGAATACATTTTGTGATATCCCATAATGTGTCATTAACAATTTAAGGTACTGTAGGAAAATTAGACTGTTACTTAACGTAGTTATTACGTTAGTATAGTTTGTTTTTTAACCTAGGGATCTTATTCTTGATTATGTAGGTCTTTTATCTTGTTCAGTGGCCACCTCTTGCATCACTGCTTCCAATTCTTGAAGGACTGTCATAGGCTGAGACTCATTAACAATAGATTCTTCAAACACATTACTTGCATTTCCATTCTGTAACATGTCATGTTCTTTAAATATTTCCAAGGTCTCTTTATTCTGGATGCATTTCAAAATATACTCAAGGGTTTTGAAATTTTTTCGGAAATCTGCATCAGAGAGCTGACTAGCAGCGTCTGCTATTCTATAAGACAAAAGAATAACTTTTTTGTACTTGTCCAATTGCGTTAAAGGCTTAAAACTCTCTTTGGTACGTTTTTGTGTTCGTAAGTTATGCAGGTCTTTGACACGAACTGTCTTCGATGTTTTTTCTTGCATTATCTTTCTCAGCACCTTAGGCTTGGTACCTGCCTCGAGCAGTTGTAAAGCCTCTTCTCGTTCTTCTGAATTCAACCTCCTATTTTCAGCATATTGTTGATAGTACTCAGCCCCAATTTCATGATTGTGGGTTAAGTGTTTTTTCATTACGCGGTAACCTTTCAGCATTCTTTCGTACTTGAATGATATAAAAAATTTGCAATCGCACTTCAAAACAGATTTGGCTGTCCTTATGCCCTTTCCACGAGACTTGAATGTTCCAAAATGCTTGCATGCATATGTTACTTTGAAGTATTTTACTTCTGGACCAAGATGATATTCTGAATTTTTCAACTGAAAAATAAGAAAGATATTACAAAACAATAGACATACATCACGAATTGTAATTTTTTTTGTTTGTTTAAAAACGGTAAAATATCTTAACCAGAGTAACCAAATTTCCCAAGAAATGTAGTTTAACAGAAGGGCCTAATTAAAAAAACATGGTGCCCATAGGCTAACGTTTATTTGACACCTCCCATTTGAGTTTAAAATGGCTTTTTTGTTTAACTGAGTGCATGCAGAGGACAAATCTATTACTCTTCTAAGGGTATACATATGAAGAGTACACGGGAAGAACCGATTGATTTATTTAGAGTCTTTCCGTAATTGTCTCTGCTTGGCGACCGGAAACCGGTTTTAATTATGGTTCTTCATTTGCGGTACAAACGTGTGATCGTTTCACTCAACTCTGGCGTGAATAAGGGTTGCCGCGAAAGATAAATAAAGCGAGTAACTGGCTTCTTGACACCAGTTTAGGCGATTTCTCGCTATCATCCAAAAGAAGAGGCTATTAAGGAAAGCCTTGTATGAAATCAATAGGTTCTTCCCGTGTACTCTTATATGTATAAACCTGATGCAGTTTTCCAGCAACACATTCATATAACTTTTAAAAATTATAAATTTTTATAATAGGGCATTAACAACCTTTTTTTTTTTTATAGAGGCCGTCTGCGACAAAGCAACGAGTTGATTATGTGGGCTAGTATTGGGTATTTGACATTTGTGCTGATCACCAGATAACTAATAACCATAGGGTACAGTTAATGTAATGTAATGGTTCCCGGCTGCCTATTTGTAGCCTTCTTTAGGAGCTTTACACAGCCAAGGATATTGTTTCGTTAGTTTTCTATTTGCAGCTGGTTAATGTTTTTCATACACCCTGACCCCGACTCCACAATATGGCAAGATATTTTTTTTAGGCTCTTGATGATGCCTTATGGTGCAATAAGGTAGGTCACAAAGCTAGTTTTAAAAAATTATTTTCTGATTGACCAGCCAGTTCTATTTCTAAAATGCTCATTAGTGTAAAACACACAATTTCACAAATGACATAACTTATTCAGATCATTCTAAATCTTTTTTTCTTATAATACATAGTATTTTGAATTTTTTGCAGATTGTACAGTTTTTAAGAGCTGCCAATCTACACCACTAAAATATAGAGCCAATTGCAGAAAAATACACTGCTCAAAACAATTAGACCTCGCACTTATATATATCGTTAGTAATAGAATCATGTCACTTAAATAATTTAATATTTGTTTTAATTATATGAAAAACATGGTAAAATAAAATTCACTCTCAATACAATACATTTTGCGAATTCATGCTTGCATTCTTAGATGTTTAAAAATTTAAATTAACGTCTTTTAACAAATAAAGTTTTGAAAAAAAATATTGTAATAATTTATTCAAAAGTTATGATTCAATTTTTTTTACCCTTAAATTTTCTAACCTGCTTTTACCAATTCATTCTGGATGCATAATAATCTACTTCACAAATTTTAGATTTTTCAAACAAAAAATAGGTTGGAACTGAAAGGGTTATTAAAAGTATGCAAAGCGCTCCCCTAATTGTTTTGAGCAGTGTATATCTTTGCTACTCTACAACTTTGTTTGTCTGAAACTCCAACAGTAATATTCAAAAAGTCTTTTGCGCAGATTGGCTTAAACGTAACTGAAACAACAGTAAAATTAAAATCATATCAATGTACCAAAAATTATATATATAAAATAAACTTTATTGATTATTTATACCTAAATTAACAGATTTACAAAAAAAAAATGCCAAAAGTTAGAAAGAAAATTCACACTGTTTACTTGTTTTTTTAATTAAGATTTTGAAATGTCGAAATGAAAATAAAAAAATACTCAAAGTATCACACATAAAATTCCTAAGATTACATTTAGTGCTATCTCATAATGTCATTAACAATTTAAGGAATTGTAGAAATATTGGACTGTTACTTTACATAGTTATTACGTTAGTGTAGTTTGTTCACATAGGGATCTTATTCTTGATTATGTAGGTCTTTCATCGTGTTCAGTGGCCACCTCTTGCATCACTGCTTCCAATTCTTGAAGAACTGTCATAGGCTGCGACTCATTAACAATAGATTCTTCTAACACATTACTTGCATTTCCATTCTGTAACATGTCATGTTCTTTAAATATTTCCAAGGTCTCTTTATTCTGGATGCATTCCAAAATATACTCGAGGGTTTTGAAATTTTTCCGGAAATCTGCATCAGACAGCTGACTAGCAGCGTCTGCTATTCTATAAGACAAAAGAATAACTTTTTTGTACTTGTCCAATTGCGTTAAAGGCTTAAAACTGGCTTCGATGTATTTTCGTTTTCGTAAGTTATGCAGGTCTTGGACAAGAACTAACTTGGATGTTTTTTCTTGCATTATCTTTCTAAGCATCTTTGGCTTGGTACCTGCTTCGAGCAGTTGTAAAGCCTCTTCTCGTTCTTCTGAATTCAACCTTCTATTTTCTGCATACTGTTGATAGTACTCAGCCCCAATTTCATGATTGTGGGTTAAGTGTTTTTTCATTACACGGTAACCTTTCAGCATTCTCTCATACTTGAATGATATAAAAAATTTGCAATCACACTTCAAAACGGCATTGACTTTCCTTATGCCTTTTCCACGAGACTTGAATGTTCCAAAATGCTTGCATGCATATGTTATTTTGAAGTATTTTACTTCTGGACCAAGATGATATTCTGAATTTTTCAACTGAAAAATAAAAAAGATATTACAAAACAATAGAAGTGTCACAAATTTGAGGGGTTTTTTTTTGTTCAAAAACAGTAAAATACCTAAACCAGAGTGAACAAATTCACCACCAAATGCATTAGTTTAACAGAAGAGCCTTACTTAAGAATATGGTGCCCATAGGCAGTGCTGTATTTGTAAAAGTTTGCACAGGGTATACTGTGCCTAAATAAAAAAAATTAGAGGGTATATTCTTAATACGAGTTGGTACTTCGTAATAAAAGTTATAAAAATGCATAAACTATAATTCAAGTTGTAGAAAAAAACTTGGTTTAAATCTTGCTCTTAACTAATTAGAAGGAAAAGGAACGGTAACTTACATAGAAATGTGGAAAATAAGCAAATTACTTATTTTTCCGAAAAAATATCTCAAACAACACAGTAAGATTTCTTTTCTTCTCGCCCTTGTACTGCTTTTGATTGGACATCAGCCGCTGCCCGATGGTTTACCAACCATGATCTCGCATTTCTCCTTGGTATAAACAGATCAACTGGTGGTCCATTAGTATTAATGAACATTAAACTGGAAACAATCGAATTCAGTAGTTGCCTTCAAATAAGTTATTAAATTATGTTTATTTAACTGAAGCCCCATTCACACGCTGCCGTTGAGCAAGGCAAAGTTGTTATTGTCATTAGCAGGGGTTTTAGATCATCTGGTACAGATGGTTTGGCTGAAATTATTATTTTTTTGAAAACTAAAATAAAGTGTCAAACTCATTAAAAAATTAAAGGGTATAAACTAATTTGGAAAATATTCACTGAGTATACCCTATTTAAAAAAACAAAAACAGGGGTATATCCCCCAATACAGCCCTGTCCATAGGCTAACGTTTATTTGCCACCTCCCATTTGAGTTCACATTTGCTTAATACCTTTGTTTTAACTGAGTGCACGAGGAGGACATATATAGGTTCTCAACCGGTGGGTCGCGAAGGGATCCTAGGGGAGCAGCAAAAAGTTTTTTAAAAATACGTTTATGCAACGTTTTATACAACAATTTTACAACTAGAATGGAAGAAAAAAAAATCACACATTATTTTACTTTATATCTTGGTTAATTTACATTTCAAGTTTTTTATGTTATTACTACATAATTTTAATTCTAGTACGGTTAAGTTGCAACAAGCTAATGAGAAACTTGTGCTTCTCGGAACTTTTAAATTCGTAACATAAATGAAAGTTTTCAAAATTAGATTTCTTAACTTTAGCAGCATAAACATTCAGTTTCCTTAAGAATCCGTTAATTTTGTCTTGGGTTTTGATTAATGTTATATTTCAACCTTTTTGCTCGGTATTTAGCTCATTTAGGTGCATCAATATGTCTGCTAAGTATGAAAGTTGAAAAAACCAAGTTGGGGAGCTAAAAAAATTCTGGTTTGTTTAGTTTCTTGTAAAAGTATCAGCATTTCAGATCGCAACTCAAATAACTTGTTCAAAACCTTCCCACGGGAAAGCCATCGCAAAATAAAAAAAATACCCAAATTTAATAGTTAATAAAGAGCACAGCATGTGTAGGACAGGGGTCGCACGAAGTTATTTTGTGGCATTAGGGGGTCGTCACCTACAAAAGGTTGAGAACCACTGCTCTAAGGTATACATACGTATAAACCTGTTGCCTGACTATCAAGTTTTCCAGCAATATATATAACTTAATAATAAGGCATATAACAACCTTTGCTTTTGGGATAGCGGCCGTTTGCGACTAAGTAATATTTGATTGTGAGGGCTAGTATTGGGTATTTGTTCTGATCGCCACACAACCATTGATATAGTTAACATAATGTAATGGCTTCAGGCTGCCATGGCAAGATAATTTTTTTTGTAGACTCGTGATGATGGTTGTTAGACATATATTTTCAGGCTTGTGAGCTTGATCAGAGATCACTTATAAACCTCCGTCAAGTAAGACAGAACACACACGTGACAGATGCTGCCATCTATTGTGCGCCACTTCCACAATTTAGACATGCCAATGAAGGCTCTCGATGATGTCTGATATGGTACCACGAGGCAGGTAACAAGGTTTAGTTTTAAAACATTCTTGATCAGCCAGTTCTATTTCTAAAATGCTAAAGAGTGCAAAACACACAATTTCACAGCTGACGTAACTTATTCAGAACACTCTCCTATTTTTTTTATGATACATATCATGAACTATCAGCTGATTTGGCAGTTTTTGAGTGCTGCCAATCTGCAGCACTAAAATTTGGCACCAAAAATCAGAAAATAACAAGGAATCCAAAAGATAACTGCTTTCTATCTATCTGCTCTATCTTTCATGTTCTTAAATTGGGCCCTTCTGTTAAAAAACATTTCTTGGGAAATTTGGTTTCTCTGGTTTAGGTAATTTACTGTTTTTAAACAAAAACCTCCCCCTCAAATTTGTGATATATCTCTATTGTTTTGTAATATCTATTTTTCAGTTTAAAAGTTCAGAATATCATGTATAAAAAACAAGGTTTCTATATGGGAACAACCGTTTAGTTTTAATTAGCATAACTTCTACTGTGGTGGGGTTAATACATACTTACGTCACGGTTATTTCACTGCCCAGTATGTGGGGGGGGGGGGATCAGAAACTGGGTTACATTGGGTGGTTGGTTTTGAAAGCCAATGTAGGAATTTGTCGAGCACAGCAAAACTGGGTAATGCACTGTTTTGGTGTTTCTTTAGTATGGTTTTTGATTCGAAATATATTTATGTTTTGATTCTTCTGATATTATATTTTAAATACAGTGACAAGAGGCATTGATGCATTTTGCTAAACAAATAAGCTCTAGTTTGTTATTAAATATTTAGAAAAAAAAATGCCAAATGATATGTATTTGTTTTATTTATTAGTTTTTCAAACGAAAACTACTAAAAAAAATGGTTAATTTCTCAAAAATACAAAACTTAGTATTAAAACAATTTTTAACGCGAGTAATTTTGAAATTGCTAAGCGATTCGAGAAGTACAGAGCTATACTTTAAAAAAAAATATCTGTTAAAAAAATTATAGTTGCCTATGCCAGCTGAAACATGTTTTAAATCACCCAACCATGATAAAAAGATAAATTCAGATCCAAAACAATCTTCTGAAACTTTAGTATCCCCTGATTTACAATAAATGTCAAAACGCATTATTAACATTTACTTAGAATAGAAGGGAGTTAGAGGTTATCCATATTCGATAAGGTTAAAATATTGGACTCAACAAAAATATAAATAATATAGTAATGGTTTACCTTTTTGTTGTAAACGGATGCAGGAGTAGAGGCATGTATAGCTAATGGAGTATGTTGTTCTCTCAAATGATCAACATATTTTTCGACTTCTTCAAATGTTTTAAAAAATTCAATAGACTCCATAGTGATAACAAAACTAAGTTACATTACAGATTTGAATTTGGGCAGAATGTTTTGTTTTGAATTCGAAGTTAGCGTAAGTTAAAATGTTCAGTCAGACTCAAAAATGCATAGCAAAAAGGCTTAAAGTCTCGTACATTCTCACTAGCATTAGCCATTACCTGAAGTCAGTGTTGCCATCATGTAAATGCAAAAAAGTGAGAAATATTTTAAAAATAAATTTAATTATTTAAAAAAAAAACATTTTAGTATAATAATTAAAGAGTTTTGGGCAGAAGTACCTTCCGTTCTTTAATTTTGTGTTTTTTTAGAGAAAATTCCACATTGACAACTTCAAATTCTCACACATTCTCGTGTGAGGCGCTCTATGGTTAGTGTCTCGATCAACGGATCAGAAGGTCCCGCGATTGAGTCCTGGTCGCTGAAAACCCACCGAGTATATGCGGAGTATGTGCGGAGCAGGGGTGCCTACAAGGGGGGGCAGCGACGCAGACTGCGTCATTGAAATTTTAGGGGGGGGTCGAAAAAATTCGAAAATTTATTAATGTAAATGGCTTATTTTGTCTAAATACCACTCCAACAATTACTTGTTCTTTAGAATCATCCCCCCGCTCCCCCCCCCCCCAGACTTCAAGGGGAAGGGGGGGGGCATACCCCCCCCCCCCCACCCCCCCCCCCCCCCACGCAAACTTCACGAATCAAAAATGGTAACCAAAATACTTAAAGAACATTACAGAAAGAAGATCATAAATAGAATATCGCGTAGGCCTAACGAATCTTTCTGACATGTATTACCCATAAACAAATCATCATTTGTTTTAAAGCATAGACAAACACTATACTAGCCGCCAACCAAATAAGAAACGGTAGGGATGGCGGTTTTTCAAAAAAACTGGTGTTTTACACACGGCGGTCCATCCCTAAAGTGTTTCAAATAAAGGTGTCGGGAACTACAGCAGCTGCCTTGCTGTCTGTAGTCTGTATAACATTTATAAAACATATACAATTCAATTAAATGATGACTCCAGCTTATTTCTTTTTTAACCAATGACATTCGTGCAATTTTCCCGCTTAGAAGTGTTGTTATAAGTTTTTTTGTAGATAGTTGATTTCGAAGCGGAGGGGAAGCATCGAAGGTACACCTTTATTTAATGCATACTATTTGATCTATTTTAAACTAAATAAAGTTAAAAAATGCACTGTACTATATAAATATTCCAAGAGCTTATTTTGAAGTGCAAGGGAAGTGATTCTGGTAAGATTTTCAAAATTATATAATTTGAATATTTAAATCTTGTAAACCCTCTGAAAAAGCAAATTGGCATAAATGTAAACTTGTTTTCCCTGCTTGTGATTTAAATTAAAATTTTAACTGAGTAGAAAAATATTCAATAAGTAGAAAAATATTCAAGAACACAGTCAGTACTTGAGTTTTATTTCTTAGGACAAAGTTACCCAATTCGATGGTATTTAAAATATTTTACTATAACGTTTCATGTATACATCGTAATGATTCCTATATATAAACAGTATGGTTTAAGGTACTTAGGTAGGTACTCATCTATTATAAAATCTACAGCAATTTTTTTTTTGGGGGGGGGATTCAAAAAATTCTGGGGGGGGGGTGCGTCATTGTACCTGGGGGGGATCGGCACCTCTGGTGCGGAGTACTTGCTCGTTAAGTCTTTTGGGTCCGAAAGTCCTGTGGGCGCTCATTGCACAGTTTCCCATGGGTACAGGATCCTGGAGACTATTTCCCTCCCTTCAGGGACATGTCTAAATTGTGGAGGTAGCGCGCGATAGATGACAGCATCTGTCATGTATATGTGTACATGTGAGTGTGTGTGTTGTGACTATCTCACTTGACGAAGGTTTATACAAGCCTGAAAATATATGTGTACCAACCAACCAATCAACTTCCTGTCTCGTCAGATTCAAGAGCAGACGGTCTGGTTCAGAGACATAACATAGAGTGGACTGCGCATTGGCAAACCTAAAGTGTCCTAAACATCTAACTTACACAGTCACATGACTGTGTCGCGTTTGGCTCGCATCTATGGCGAGTTTACCATTTGGCGAGTTTTTCCACAACGACCTGAACACAGAGGCCGACAATCTAATGTTATGATAAAGAAGCTTGGAAAGGAGCAAGGATGAATCGCTAGTATTTTAAGATCCTCTGAAGATTATTTCTTTGATTTTGTGCGTCTATTTAAGATTACTTGATCTATTGAGGGTGGACTCTATTAAAAATTAATTTAAAAGAACATTAGTAGGTTTATGTAGAGTGTTGCTGTAATATAAGTTGGTATTGACATGGTGAATATTTTCTGCCGTCTCTATAACTTTCGTTCTAACGGTCCTTTTTTTTAAAAAAATCAAATATATATATATTTTTTGAAATATTGCTTCTTCCTTTATTTTAAAAAAATCAAATATATATATATATATATATATATATATATATATATATATATATATATATATTGAAATATTGCTTCTTCCTTTATTTCATCTGGAATAAATCAACTTTCTAAAACACATCAACATATTCCAAATTCAACAAATGCTCTACTTTTTAAGTATAAATAACTCAAAAACTACGATTGCAAAAACAGGTTTCGTTTTGACCAAATTGTAAAAAAAATATTCTACTTCTAAGCTGTCAATGTTCAGACCATTAATTTAATTGACTTGGCCCAAAATATTTATTATAATTAGAGTTCTAACAGCGTTGTTTTAATCATGAATATGATTCTTCAGTATAAAAGAGCTTTTAGAATAAATTCCCTCGATAGAAATTATAGTTTATGACGAACACACAATTACTAAAAGTATGCAGAACTAAATAAATTTTACCCGTGAAAGTGTGACTAATCCTTTTTTATACCCCTCTTTACAATTAGGAATTCACAAGCATTTGGCATCTTGCATAAAACGTTACTGAATTAAGAGTACAACATTCACGATTGTTAACATGCTCAGAGATTAAAAGAATGTAATTAAATATTTATTATTTTAGCCAAAAGAGAAAAATTCCAACAATGCTCAAAAAATCGTCTGCAAAAACATTAAAAAAAATTCAAGCTGCCGTGATTGGTAGAAACCCACGTGACTGATGGTAGTCTCCACTTCGGTTTGCTAGCTGATATTCAGGTCTTGCGACAATTTGGAATAGTTCGTAACGAAATGGTAGCGTTAAGTTGCCATATGTAGCAACCTTTCCCCTCTTGGCGATTTATGATGTTTAGGACACAATGCTAATCTGCAAGGGCTAGCGGTTTTTTAGAAAAAACTGGTTTTCCATTTTTCCATCGGTTTTTCCCTAAAAAACCGGTTTTCGGTACCGTAGGGCCTCATACAAAAAAAACCGGTTTTCAATCAAAACCGGGACCATCGGTTTTTTGAAAACCGGTTTTGGTTTTCCATCCCTAAGCTGCTTTACTATGAATGCGCAGTCCACTCTATGTTATGTCTCTGGTCTGGTTGTGTTTTGTATTTTGTTGAGAGTGTTTTACAAGAATTCCTCACCTGCTCCACTTTCGATGCTGAGTATTTAGATTAAATTTGCAACATGGAGGCTGCGAACACCAGCAACTTTCGCGGCACGGCCCGAATGAACACGATGGAAGGTGTCGGGTCTCGAGTTATGAGAGGAACGGACTGGAAATGGGGTAAACAAGACGGCGGAGAGGGGCATTTGGGCACCGTCCGGAACTTCGAATCTCCCGAAGAAGTAGTGGTGGTTTGGGACAATGGGACAGCTGCTAACTACAGATGTTCGGGCGCTTACGATCTTCGCATCGTGGAAAGTGCACCAACCGGTAAATATTTCGATGTTTAAATGTGAAGTTTTATGAATTGTGTCATGCCTTGGAGGGATTTAGTCATTGTGTTTACTTTTGGAAAAAAAATTGATAAAAAAAGTGCATTTTGAGAAAAAAATTATTACTCGTTAAAGCTTTGTTGCTCGTTTAAAAATTGCCAATATAAATAGTCTGTTACCTGTGCATGGAAAACAGTGTATGACTTGTTTTCAAACGAAACCTTATAAACCTCCTTGAAACTAGTACTAGCTTTAAAATTTTTATTTTAGGAATAATCAATTATATCTAATATGTATCCATAATTACAATATAACAATTATATCTAATTTGTATCCATACACATACATTGAGTATAATACAGTAGAACCTCGATTTTGCGACCCCACGATTTAGCGACCCCTTCGTTATAAAGACCGCTTTGGAAAGTCCCAATAATTTTACCATAGGAATAGTGTTAAAAGACCCTTTTTTTTTGCGACTGAAAAACTAGCAGTTCCCCGATATTACGACCGAATATTTGATAGACATCTAAGAAAACAAATTGCTACCAGAAACCATTTTCGTATTTGCTTCAAAATTTCAACTTGTGGAAGTGTATGATTGAGTAGAATCTGTTTGCTTTTGTTTGAGCACAATGAAGAAACCCCTCCTCAAGCAAGGAAAGGGGTCGAACAATGGATGAATAGGTGAATAGCACAGGGACGATTCCGGGAATTTGCCAGGGACCAGTGTTGCAAAACAAGCCAAGGTCAGCTTAATTTTTCACAAATTCTGTGATAATTGGTTGTTAAACATAGCTGTAGAAAATACGGCACCACATTTGACCATTGGACTAACTGACTTCGTATAATTTGCATGTCTACAATATGGCTCTTATAAAAAACGGAGCTTAATTTCTATCAATGTGAAATGTTATGTGTTGTTGCTACTGTGAGAGAGAGCAATGCCTCGAATTTTCTACAAAAAATAACAGAAATAGAAAATGCCATAATTAAGAACTCTGTTAGAACTTTGAAACAATCTTCAATTGCTTCATTTTTTATCTGCACAATAAGTGTAAATGCAAATTAAACGTTTCTATCGGTATGTATAAGTTTTTTCTCAGTTTGTAAGATTTTTTATTAAAATTCTTTATAATGTCCCTTCGATATAACGACCGTAAGTTGTTGGTCCCGAGAGCGGTCGCTGTATCGAGGTTCTACTGTATTTTCTGTGACATGCTTCTTCACTCGTAATTGTCTATTATGCTGAGTAACTCTTTTGAAGATGAACCCCAGTTAACTGTTCATTCAAGATACCGATAGGGGTTCGTCTTCAAAAGAGCCACTCAGCATAATAGACAATTACGCGTAAAGAAACATGTCACAATGTAATTCATATTTATATTACGCAACCTTTCTAACAATTGGAAACACCATCTGAACTTTTTCAATACCTCAGAATCTGATGTTTTCAAAATTCCAAATGCCTCACATGCAACATTTTGATGAATAAAGCTGCTATAAGTATTTTGTAATTGTGTAGCTTAGTTTAACTTACTCACAGATAATATTATGCTAAAAAGATGGAGATGAATAGACTCGTAATCAGCTACCCAACTATTATTTAATCCTGAGTTGGAGGCTTGGATGTCAGACATACCCAAAGACGCTTCTCTAAACCTAACGCGTTTGAGGTTCTGTTGTGAGGTTAACAGTTCAAACACAAGTTGGGTGGGGGAAAATTACGTTCGCGTCGCGGTGGGGGAAAGAAAATGCTTTCGAAGGTCACATTCTGGCTAGACAAGGTATAGTATATCACATTTTAAGGATAGTGTATTTTACAGTCGTAATATTTTATTGTTTTATTTGCCATATCGTTAAAGTTTGATGTTTTTCTGTTTTATTCTAGGCATCAGACATGAGGGGACAATGTGTGACACATGTCGCCAACAGCCAATCTTCGGCATCCGATGGAAGTGTGCAGAATGTCCGAATTATGATTTGTGCTCCATCTGCTACCATGGGGACAAACATCATTTGAGGCATAGGTTCTTCAGGATTACCACTCCTGGTTGTGAAAGGTATGAAATACTGTTTTTTATTATATTTTAAATTAGGGTTGCCATGGTCCTTGAACACCTTAAAAAGTACTTGAAAATCATTATCAACCTTGAAAAGTCCTTAATTTTTTAATTGGGTCGTCAAATATATTAAAAACACTTTTTCAATGCGAATCAGTTCCAATTTCACTTTTTGATTTATTGTTTATGTTTAATCCAAGAAGGTAAAGCACATAATTTTAGATGGATTTTTTAATAACTAAATGGTCATTTTATAACATAACATTTATGACATTTTATAACACATTTAAGTTCATTTGAAAGTTGGAGAGCTCTTATTAGTTTTCTAAATGAATTTTTAAAAACTAACCTTAAATTTAGTTGTTGCATGTTCGAATATACAGTCCTTGAAAATGAAGAAATATATCCTTATGTCCTTAAATAGTCCTTGATTTTTTTTTATCAAAGTGTTGAAACCCTTTTTAAATGTTAACCTGACATTTAGAAGACTACTTTACTTGTGGTTGCTTAACAGGATTATCATTTGGTTCTGGTTTTCTTTGGTATAAGTGAAGATTGAACCGGAAATGTTGACAAGATATTTTTTTTAAATAAGCAATAATGGATAAATGAATTTTCTTTTAAGGTTAGACAATTTGTTTCTTATGGTGATCAGACAGATGCATTGAAAAGCTTAGTGGAAGAACATGCTAAGCATGTATGTTTGAAAAGAATATGTTTTTTTTTCAATGAACCTATTATTCCCCCTTTTAAAGAACAAGTTTTCGCTTTTTCCAAAACTTTAAGTTTAGCATTTTTTACCTTTTGTAAGTGCATTTTTAACGTATTTAATTTAAAACTACAAACTTTAATGCTCATTTTCACCTTTTTGTCACTTTAAAACTGAATATTGAATTGTTTGTCATGCTATAGTTCCAATAATATTTGCTGCATTTATTTTACCAGATGATTGCACAGTGGTAATGTTGACCTATTCTCTGCCTGAAAAATCCTTTGGATATATTTTTTTACATAAACATATTTCAAGTAATGGAAGAGCTTAGAGGTAGAATGGAATAGAAGAAAGTGACATTTTTGAAATAATTAGGATTTTTTTGTCTATGAACATATTATTAACTTCTTTAAGGGAGATAAGTTTCTACTTTTTCTCAAAATTTAGGTTTAGTATTTTTAAACGGTTTACGTTCCATTTCTGAGATTAAAAAGTTCCGCTTTTAATAGATCTGAGTGCAGACTAGACTACAAACTTTCAATCTCATTTTCGCATTTCCACCTTTTTTTTACTTATCAAGTTCTTCTACTAAGCTCTTCAGTGACATAATATAATAAACTAACTCCTTTTGATGATATAAACATTAAACACTCTAACCATCATTCTTCAAATTGACAGGGCTCTCGTTGACCCTAGACGGAAGACCAAGAAAGTAGCCATTCGTGGCATATTCCCTGGTGCTAGAGTAGTTCGTGGCGTGGACTGGCAATGGGAAGACCAGGATGGTGGTAATGGCCGCCGGGGAAAAGTATCGGAAATACAGGACTGGAGTGCAGCTAGTCCTAGAAGTGCTGCTTACGTCATGTGGGACAATGGAGCGAAGAATCTGTATAGAGTTGGCTTCGAGGGAATGGTATGGTGTTTTATTATTACTTAAGTGCTATAGTAATGTTTTAAGTTCTTTTAGGGTGAATTTGAACAAGAAGTATAAAAAAAAATGATTAGAATATAAATTTTTAATTGCTGATGATTACTCTAAACATCATAATATCAAGTTAAACAAGCGAAACAATGTGGCATACAAGAAGTATAAAAAAAAAGGATTAGAATATAAATTCTTCTTAATTGCTGATGATTACTCTAAACATCATAATATCAAGTTAAACAAGCGAAACAATGTGGTATACAAGAAGTATAAAAAAAATGATTAGAATATAAATTCTGTGGTATACAAGAAGTATTTAAAAAAACGATTAGAATATAAATTCTTAATCTGCTGATGATTACTCTAAACATCATATCAAGTTAAACAAGCGAAACAAAATGTGCATAAGAAAGATATAATTAAAGTGTGCTTTAAAAAATTTACATGTCTTTTTACTTTTATTCATTCAAAGTCCATATTTACAACTCCAAAACACAATTTCTAAATTCACTAACTAAATAACATAATGCAAGTGGCACTTTTCTCAGTAGAATTTGGTTGCCAACGACCAACATGATTAGAACTACTTGTTCTCGTATTCCAAGAATATGCAATGGGGCTGGATATTAGATGGTTAAGGGAAATGGCATTTAATTAAGAGTACTTGAATACCAAATTCTTTTTTAAAAAAATGTGCATTTACTTATTTATTTGGTATCACTTATAAAGTAAGTTGAGCAAGTTTGTACAGAAACACCCCTTTGCTTTCTCCTTTAACTATTTGTGAAAAAAGGAGGACACAACATGCATCTGAGTAAAAAAAAACACATACAGATGAAGATGTATTTATACACTGTTGTTCGTTGCTGCCTAATGGTTGATTAGATTAAGGGGAAAATGTCTCAGTTAGAATAAAATGAATGCATGTTTTAAAGCAGATTGTATTTAATGAAACTTATTTACAAGACTTCAACTTTATAATATAATTTATTCAAATATCAGATTACATAGCTAGTTAGATCCATAATAAAGGGAGTAGTTTGTCTGACAGTGTTGGATATAGCATTTATTTATTATTGAATAATGTAGAATATAGTGTGGGCCCTACCCGTATGGTGCCTATTAAAATTTATGTTTAATTAATTTATAAACATTGTACTGAAAGAAAACTTAGTTTCTTAAACTATTTATGATAATAGTTTTTTTAATACATTTTAAAATAACATTTAGTCATAATTTTTTACTTTCATTACTCTATCCAAATAATATTAACACTGTGTCTGGGATGACTCTTATAGTCTTATCAAAACCGCTGGCCTCGTATAAGTAGCCCATAATAATCTTAATGTTTTGCCCATCACCAACCCATGTGAATCTCATTTAGAATTTGTCGCAAACAAATAGAATCATGTAGATCAACGTGGGCAGCTGGTTACTTCTTCAATTTAGCTGGTTGAATTCAGGTTTACAATCAGTTTGCTTAGTGATTTTTTTGTGCAGATAAATTATTGGATTGTGTATTTGCAGGCGGATTTAAAAGTTTTGAATGATGCAAAGGGTGGAACAGTTTATAAAGACCATTTACCTTTACTTGGTAAGTTCTAGCTTTGTTTAAAAAAATAGTTATATTTGTAAAAACAAACTCATAATGTAACATTCAAGAATTCCTTCCCATTCAAGAATCACTTAGTTAAAATGTGTAACTATTATTCTTCATCTTAAACTAGTATTTTGGATTACTTTGACATTTATGTATTGTTTGATAATTATAATTTTCTATGTTTGAGTTTTCAACGTAACATTTTCAGATCTATTTGTATTTGAGTGATTGAGGGTTAAATATAATTTTACTTGAATTGACTTTTACAATGACCTGTGAACAATAATAACTTGAATGATTTACATAATTTATAGATTTTGATGTTTTCTATAAAACATGTTTTTTTTAAAATTATTTTTCTTATTAGTACTTTTATTTATTTTTCTTTATTAGGTATTATATTTTTATTTTTTTGGTTATTATATTTTTTTTAATATTTTTATTTTTGGTTCAAATGCATAAAGCAAAGTTTTGTTAAATTTTAGGACAAGGACCTGGCCGTAGTGGCATCCATGGTGTTCATATTGGTGACAATGTGAATGTAGACTTAGAACTGGAGATTGTCCAGTCTTTGCAACACAGACATGGTGGATGGACGGACGGCATGTTTGAGGTAATGTGAACATATTTTAATATTAAGGTAGGCGAATACCCAAAATTTCCCAAAATTCTAAAATTTTCACTATTGCTTTAATCTTTTCCAAATTTGGCATAGTGATTTCAAATATAATAAATAATACTATTTAGGCTTTTGTTTTTATTTAAATATAATGTATTTATTTTAAACAGTGTTTTTCTACGGAAAAAAGAGGTTTACGCCAACAAGTCTACCACATTGAATTTTCATCCTATGAACATTTATTATGTGTTAAATTCTTCGTTTTCAACTGATACATGCAATGCCCCTCTAGAGTTACATACAAATTACAAGAAAAAAAGTTATTGAGAAAAATGTTATAAATTAACCACAAAAAAAGGATTTTTTTCGATTAACTTACACTTGGACATTTAAAAAAAAATAAACTTGCATGCTTACACCAGATGTTAGAGGTTCATGGCACAGATATATATTGAAATAGCATCTGTGAAAAATTTCAGGTAAATTAATGTCAAACTTTTTATACTACAAGTGTTGGCGTAAACCCCTTTTTTTAGTTGAAAAACACTGTTTAAAGTAAATCAATTATATTTAAATAAAAAAATTGCCCAAAAAGCATTGTTCATTATATTTGAAATCACTATGCCAAATTTGGAAAAGATTAAAGTAATAGTAAACATTTTTGAATTTTGGGTATTCGCCTACCTTAATTAAGAAATTTTTTAATATTAATTACTGCTGTTGCGTTGTATCTGATATAAAATTTAAAAAAAAAAAATTCAATGCTTATGGAAAAATAAGGTATGAATTTTTCTTCCCTGTGGCACAATTACCCTTCATGTAAACAATTATGTTTCTTCTTTATTTTGATTCCTTTAGAAATAATGGTTTGAGGGGAATAATAAAAAACAAGAATTGCGTCAAAAAAACGGAATTTTTCATTAAAAAAACTGATTTCCACCTCAGAACCAAAAAAAAACACTTATATTTTCTAGAGTATTGTTTATTTAAAATTAATTATTTAAATTTTACTTATAAAAATTATTAATCTAAAATATGGATTTGAGTAGTTTTTAAAGTATTTCTATGCTGCTTATATGATAAATTCGTACATAGCTGTTTAAATGTGCTACATTATCTAAATTATGTCATCTAGTTTGTATTTCTATATGTTTGTGTATGAAGTTCTTGCATAACAATTTTTAGTATTTTCATCTACATTTTTCTTCATTTGAAATTCAACAAATATGTGTTGTATTTCTGTTTTTAAAAATATTAAATTAAAAATTATTATTTCAGTGTCTTGGAACTACTGGAACAGTAGTTGGTATTGATGAAGATTCTGACATAGTTGTTTCTTACCCAAGTGGAAATAGGTAAGCGTAATCTACTGTAATGTTTTTGTTTCTATTATTTACCCACCTAAGTGAAATTCTATCCATTCTTATCTAATGATATCAAAAATGTCTTTAGAAATAAATTAATTAAAAATTTCATTTAACCTTACCAAAACATACTGGAATGTTACCTTGTATTTAGGATTGTCATCCAATTAATAAACCAATAGGTAATTACCATTAACTTAATTTCATTAAGAACATTGCAAAACCTGAAGCATTTTGGATTTTTAAATTGTTTTTTATGTGTAACTTTCTTTGAAAATACTGCTTTAAGTTATTATTGAAAACACCAAAGAAGGTGTAAAATATAAATAGATTTCATTTAAATTAAGAAAATTTAAACTGAATTTGTTAAAAGTTCCAGTAAAATATGCTTTTTTAAGATATTTGAAAATCAAAATGGTAATCTTTGGCTTATAATCAATCAGTCAAATGTACCAGTTCAGTCTTCAGTCAGTTGCTTTGCTTGCGGAAGGTCCCAAGTTTTTGCCTGGTATTGCCAAAATAACTGCTGGCATATAAACAGTCTTGCAGCTATAAAGTCTGACAAATAATGATCTGTGCCGAAGGAGCGCACAATAAATATGCTCCAAAGTTCTGACACTTACAATGTTGCCTTTAGAGGTTGCGGTGTGTGCCTACTCAGGTGTCAGCTGATTGTGGTTCTAAATTACGAAACCCTTCGCCAACAGTAATTGTATAGCCTCTACTAGTGCGACAATAATTCAAACTATCCTTAACCATTTAAAAACCTCGGGCATTTTGGATTTTTCAATTTGTTTTTGATAAGTGGTGCTCTACTTCCCTTGACAATACTGCTAGCTTAAGTTATAGTAGCTGCTTAAGTTATTGAAAACACTGAACAAGGTATAAAATATAAACAGCTTAATTAATATTTAAACCAAATTTACTAAAAGATGTAGTGAAATATGTTTTTTTAATCTTTAATATTAAATTTGTAATCTATTCCTTACAATCATTCAGTAAAATGTACCAGCCCAGTCTTCAGTCGGTTAGGCTTTTGCCTTGCATGCGAACGGTCCCAGGTTTGGACCCAGGCATGCCAAAATAACTGCCGACTTATAAATAGTCTGTGCAGCTATAAAGTCTGACGATTAAGGGGGAATGGGCGTGCAGGACCGGGGGTCTCCAAACTCAAGTGCCTCAATGTTAATCCAATGGGAAAAAATTATTTACTTTGCCACATTTCTCCGGCTGTATTGAATATTTTTACAAGCGGATTTTTTTATGTGATAAATGTAGCTGACTTACAGGTCCCGACAATCCCACTTTTTGAAATTAGTATGAATATTTTTTTTTAATATTCAATAAATTAGTTTACACAAAATATTCGAAGCAATTTCAAAAAATGGGAAGATAGAGACCTGTAAGTCAGCTACATTTATCACATAAAAAATCCGCTTGTAAAAATATTCAATACAGCCGGAGAAATGTGGCAAAGAAAACAATTTTTTCCCATTGGATTAACATGAGGCACTTGAGTTTGGAGACCCCCGGTCCTGCACGCCCATTCCCCCTTAATACCCTGTGTATAGAGCCTGCACTTTAAGTATGTTCCTAAGTCCCAGCATTGTATATAATCTCTTGAAAGTTACGTCGGGTGCCTACTCGGGTGTCGAATGTGGTTCTAAATTGAGACACTGATAACCTCTAGTGCAGCGGTTCCCAACCTGGGGGCGATCACCCCCAAGGGGGCGGTTTGTGGTATCAAGGGGCAGAAAATACTTGGGGGGCGATCAGTATTCAAAGGGAGAAAAGGGAATGTTTCTAGAAACCAGTAAAAATATCTTAGTAAATTATTACACTTTTGTTCTTTAAAAATATGTGTTTTATGTTTTTTCTATTATATTTAAAAGTGACTTTGCTAAAGCTTCTTTGGTTGCTTTTATAAACGGTAGTAAGTGTTATAATGCCGTTTTATAGTTACACTTTACCTCAAATTATGATTAGACATAATTTTAAAAATTAAAAGAGGGCGATGGATTTTAATTAACCTAAAGAACGAGGCGATGGGCCAGAAAAGGTTGGGAACTACTGCTCTAGTTTGACAATAATTCAACTCTACTCTTTCTGTCCTCATCTGTCTTTCAACTTGTCCACTGTCTGTTTCAGGTGGACTTTCAACCCAGCTGTGCTCACCAAAGTGAACACAGCTGTAGCTGCTTCCGCATCTGCAACAGCTGATGGGGGGACTTCTCAGCAGTTTGCAGTTGGGGACCTGGTGCAGATCTGCAGAGATCTGGAGAGGATCAAGATTCTGCAGAGGGGACATGGGGAATGGGCTGAAGCTATGTTGCCGGTATGTGCGGAACCTTTTGTGGCTGTTTATATGAATTGAATCTTGGGCTCGTTTCTAATGCAATGGCTCCAGTAATGTTCGGCACATTCACGATGGTGAATGATCGCAGCGTCGATTTTAAGTGGATGTCATGTTTTGTGTCTGGGGTGGTATCAGTTTGACATTAATAAAAATAAGGTCTAGATTGGTTATTCAATGTAGTGGGCAGAGCTTACAGTTTCAAATCTCCAAAACCAGGAATGATTTACATAACATAAAACAAGCCGATGGGATCTTTATTTACAGTGTTATCTATGGTTTTCAATCAATCATAGTTGAGTGAATTTGAAGGGCGAAAAAATTTACTGTTGTACATTGCCAATGCACAGCTTTGTAATATGTAATATTGCCTTGATATTTAATATTGTCTTCACTTGATTGAAAATCGAAGTATTTTTTTTTGCTGCCATGACATGCAAAAGGTCTAATTAACTTAACACCACTACTGCGATCATCCAGCTTCGTAGGTGTTGTGAACATCGAAACTGTTGCATTTGAAACAGAAAGTTTGGGTAAAATACCCCCAAAAAATGTCTTTTTAATTATTAATATTATAATGAAATTATATAAAAAATTTATTTTTCAAAAAATATTTTAATTATCTATTTCATATATCCTCTTTGTACTACTTAAGTTGTGTAAATCTTGTTTGAATTTTGCACTTTCATTATAAACAAAAACATTTAGTTTTTTTAAAAACATTTTTCTTTAATTTTGAAAAGAATCCTGACAAGTTCCTATTATTACTAACTGAAAACTTTGCAATCTACTTTTTTTGTTGTACAAGTTTATTTTTAATAGCAAATATTGCATGTTATCCCATAAACATGCCTGGCTGCATTATAAGCATTGATAAAGATAACTATTTAGCGAATTGGGTCTCTACAAGTTTTGGAAAAAGAACTATATAGTTTATTTTCACCTTTCATTTGCATGCTTTCTTTAAAAATAATGAGTTCTTATATAATTAAAATGTAATATTTAAATAATAATTTAATTGGTTACTAATTTATATTTTCCTTTTAGACGTTAGGGAAAATTGGTCGTGTGCAACAAATTTACCACGATAATGACTTAAAAGTCGAAGTATGCAGCACATCTTGGACTTACAATCCAGCTGCAGTTACTAAAGTAGCTTCAGATGGAACGATTCCAGGGACCTCTAGTGGCGGTAAAGAATATTTATATTTTATTCATTAAAGATAAATATTGTGAAAATATTAGTTAACTTTTTAATACAATATATCTTACTATTTATTTCGTGGATACTTGTTTTTTCATAATTCTCTTAATTTATTACTACAAAAAATACAGTCTAAATGAGAACATTTATATTTTATTCATTAAAAAGGAACTGTTGTCAAAATATTAGTTAAATTTTTAATACAATCTACTTGATATTTATTTTCTGGATACTTGTATTTTTTTAAAGCAAATCTTGTAAGTTATTATTGCAAAAAAACAAAAAGAAAAGTTTGTTGTCAATGCTAATTTGCAAGAATTTTATTAATTTTTGTCTCTCTCCTACTATTTTACTTTCTTATCTAAACCTTAGAATAAACAAATATCAAATTATTTTATTATGATTAACTTTTGTAATCTAATTTTTGTTGTCTTTAGTGTTTTGTAGATTAATGCCTGCAATTTAATCTCCTCTCAATAGAAAAAAGTTCTATGTTTATTTAACTAACACTTTATTATATTGTTTATTTCTTTTAAATAAGTAATTTTTTTAAATTTATGTTTTTAATATATAGAACGGCTCAGTGCTCTTCTGAAGAAGCTATTTGAAACCCATGTATCTGGAGACGTCAATGAAGAACTCGTCAAAGCTGCTGCAAATGGGGATGCTCAGAAATGTGAAGAAATACTGAAGAGATCCGAAGCTGATGTAAATATAGTTTTTTTTTAATACTTTAACCCTCTGGGAGATAAGCAAATTGGCTGAAGTTTAAACTTATTTTCACTGTGCAATGTTACAATTAATAATTAAGTTATATTTTGGTAGTGGAATATTATAAATGACTACTCAATACTTCACATTTTAAAATAGAGCAAAATTTATAATTTTTAAAAAGTTATGTTGTTGGATGGAAACCCTGACAGTCAGGTGAATGGTTTATACATCTATATCTTTCAGTTAAGCTTGTATTTTGTTAAATAAATTTAGGAAATCAATATAATTATTGATGCTGTCAAAACTTCTTGGTATATTAACCCATATACCAAAATTTCATTCAAAATAATTTTAGTTTAATAAACTAAGCTCTGAGTTATGTAAATTGTTTAAATAATTTTTGTGAGTTATGCTGTATCAGGGTTCTCTATAGGGATAATTTAAACTTATTATTATTATTTTTTTTTTGTTAAAGTATTTCATTCTTTATTCAGGTAAATGGTGTATTTGCTAGTCATACAGCTCTGCAAGCAGCTAGTCAAAATGGACACATTGAGGTCATAAAAATACTTTTATGCCACAATGCTGATGTGGAAATTGAGGTTAGTTACAATCTATTTGAAGAGTACACGGGAATAACCGATTGATATAGGCGGACGCCCGCAATTGTCTGCTTGGAGGCAGAAAACCGGTTTCTCTCTTTCTTCTTCGCTTGGTCCAAGCGTTGGGATCGCCAATCGCCTGAATCTTGGTAGCTAGAAACCACAGAGATAGTAGTTAAAATATTAACGTGGCATATCACGTGACCTACAACACTGACTTCATTGGGGCTCTTCTGGGAGCTCCTTGCGCATTCCATCGTTAGCATTGGAGGTCACGTGATCTGCCACTCTATTCCCTAACTATATCTATGGTAGAAACCGGTTTCCTTACGCAAGTTTATGCAATCACTCGCTATCATTGCCAAAGTGGCCTGCTAAGGAAACTTCTCTGCCAAATCAATCGGTTTTTCCTGTGTACTCTTCATTTATGGAACAAAATGTGTTTTTGAAAATCTTTGATTTTTTTTTTTTGGTTGAGGTGAATTATTTGCATGTTTATTTTTTGTTAAAACTTCATTTGGAAAGATAAGTGTTACTACACATATTGAAATTTGTAACAATATGTTGTGAATAATGTTTTTTTTTAACCATCTGAGGAATGTGATTTTTGATCTAGGTGTAAACTTTTTTTCTTTGCGTTTTCCACTAAAATTTTTGACTTATTAATAAAGTATTTTAATATTTTTCAAATATTAATTTGTATTAAATGCTTAACTTAAACATAAAGTATTTTTTTTTTAATATTATACAATAATATTGGAATAACTAACATTCCTTTGACAGGTTTATGCATGTATCCCTTATGCAGTTAATATATTAATAAAATTAATTTCGGAAAGGTTTTTTTTCAGATTTAAACCAGTACTCTAAAACGTACTCAACAAAGTAATAATTTCATAGTCTTTCTTATAATTTTATATCCAATATTCCCTCTTAAAATATAAGAATTTGCAGTTGAAAGTTGATGCTGATATCTAACATATCTTCTTCTGACAAGACAAATGACAGCAAAACAATGACTTCCTAGTTTTTCTAATCATCTACATTTCATTTTATATAATCCAATATTCCATCTTAAAATAAAAAGAATTTGCAATTGAAAGTTGTTATACTTTTCGGTGCTCGTTCCTGACATATTTTCTTCTGAAAAACAAAAGACAGCAAATCAATCACTTTCTAGTTTTTCAAGTCATTTAATATAATCCAGTTTTCCCTTTTAAAATATAAGAATTTCCAATTTAAAGTTGGTGTTGCTGTTCGTTAAAGAATTCGATATTTTTAATGATCATTATTTTTATATATTAATTCTTATTTTTGATATTCGTTTTAAAAAAAACACTACAACTTCCCCCATGGCAGTTAATGTTTTGTTCTTGTAAAAAATAGCTTGGAATTTTGTCAATTGAGATTTTTGCTGTAGCCATAAGAAATAAACGTCTGTTGTTTTTTGTTACAAGCTGAATTATCTTCATTTGGGGAACCAATGGTTCATTTGAAGATTGGCGTCCGTATTTTATTTTCGTAAATTACAGTTGGTATACTTTTCTATGCTGATATGATATATCTTCTTCTAACAGGACAAAGATGGTGACAGGGCAGTCCACCACGCAGCCTTTGGGGATGAGCCAGGAGTGATGGAACTGTTAGCCAGGGCAGGGGCAGACCTAAATGCAAGGAACAAAAGAAGGCAGACCCCTCTGCATATTGCTGTAAACAAGGGACATATCGGAGTTGTAAGGAGCATATTGGACCTGGGATGTCGACCCAGTTTACAGGTATGTAATGTTGTGTGTATTTGAATTGTTGAAAAGGGGAAGGATTTTGGTATGTAGATTAAGTTTTTGAGATCGAAAATTTGTGTATGTGTTTGTAAGACAATTTTTAATGGAATTCTATGCTTCATCTGAAGTTTTCACTAAAAAATAACTTTTTCGTGTAAAGTCATATCCGATTGTTAAGAAACTTTTTAAATTAAACTGTTTGATTATAATCTTTCAAGTAAAGTAACCTGTTACAGGTTTGGACCCAAATGGCTTTATATTAAAAATATAATAAACTAAATTTGTTTTTCCTCTCTTTTTCTCTTAATTTGAACCTTATGAATGAAACCTTATTTAAAAAAAATGCTAGTATTCACTAATTTAATGTAAAATCACGTATTTAAAAATTGGTATTACTTGCCTATCAGTTCCCGAACTTCTTTTGAAAATGTATGAATGAAAAGTAATTTAATACACTTGAGTATAGTAGGGTCATATGGGGGAATTATGGATCAAAAAATCGCAACATCCTATTTTTTTCTAAAGTATGAAGGATAGAAAGATTTAATTTTGCATGGAGTAAGCTTAAATAATTTAGAATTTATTTAAATAATCACTTTACCTAAAACTTAATTATTATTAGTTTTATTTTAATTATTGAGTGATCAGGAATTACCCCAGGTTTGGGCAATTATGGATCACACATGGGGTAATTATGGATCACCCTTTATTTTTATAGTAATGCATATTAAAAGTAAATTAATTTTTGGTTGCAGTTAAAATATAATTCAAAGCAAACTTTTAAACGCCTAAATTAACTTTTTATTAATCTTCTTTCTCAGAAAAAAATTAGACTTTATCGTTTGCTAATTTTTTTTAAAACTCGAAGAATAATGATGATCTTTTTTAATAAATTATGCCGCAATTTCCCATTTACATTCTTTCGAAAATTCGGTTATTTATCGTTTGTTAAATTAATTTACAGTTCGAAGTATCTCGAAAGTTTCTCGTAAGTTTAACGAAATGAAAAGAGTCAAAATATTGAATAAAAATGGAATTTGCATGTTATTTCAATGTAGATTAAATTTTTTGTTATTTAAATTTTAAATAAACTTTTAATTCGAATTTTTTAATGAAATTTGGAATGCAGCCTAATCTGATTTTTTGCTTCAAAATGACGTATACCACTTAGCTAAAAACACATGAAAAATTAAAAAATATCACTGATCCAGAATTACCCCAGCGATCCAGAATTACCCCAGTAAACTGGGGGATAAATCGATATACCTTTAAAATCATTAAAAAAAATAATTATGAAAAAATTTATATCAAAATGAAAAGCTTAGACCTTTTCCTATTGAAAAATAGCACTAACAATATAGTTAGTTCAAATATGTTTATCCAGTATGGATCTTAAAAAAAATCATGTTTTTCAAAGACAATCTTTTTTGAAGATGCTCTTATAGTAGTGTAAAAAGTTTTTTTCTTTCTATTATTTGCTGCAGAGTTACATTGTTTTTGAACTTGATATAAGAAAATAGAATGTATAAGGATGACTTGGCATATTTTTTTTTCTTCTAAAAACCATTTTTAATCCTTAAAACTTAGTGATCATTATTTACCCCGGAAAGAGAGTGATCCATAATTCCCCCATGTGACCCTATGTAACCAAAACCAATACCAAAACAATTGATTTATTCAGTCAAATGGAGCATCTAGTTAAAAAAACTCCCATTCTACAAAGTACAACTAAAATATAGGGTTCTGTCTGTTCATATGATTAACCCAACCCTATCATTAATTCATTGTAATTGTCAAATGATCAATTATGATAACTAATTTAGTTTTGCAATTGTCAAGTCTTCAACAAATGGACCAGATCCCATATCTTAGTTATACTATTTAAAACACGGGCTTTGCAACTAGATCCTTTATCTGAACAATTGAGTTAATTTTATGAAATATCATCTAGAATTTCAGAGCTCAAAACTATAATTGCAAATTTACTTTTCCTTAGGATTCTGAAGGTGATACTCCTCTCCACGATGCCATCAGCAAAAAGAGAGACGACATGCTAACCCTTTTATTGGACAATGGTGCGGACATATGCCTTACAAATAACAATGGCTTCAATGCTCTGCATCATGCAGCTCTACGTGGAAATCCCAGGTAAGTTTATTGAGTTTTGTACCTCTTAGGTGTTCAAATAAGTTTGGTGGTATTGGGATTATTATGATCAATGGTGACAACTCAAAATGAAAATGATTTCTATTTAAGATTGAAAAGTGACAGTTTGATTGTTTAAATAACAATTAAAGTTTCGCATACACTGTTAACAGTTTTTCTAGCAAAAGATTATTTAGAAGACATTTACACATTAGCTTCATAGAGCGAGAGTTCTATTTTAAAACACAATTTTCCTTCTGAAACGTTTAGTCGAAAAGAAGGCAGTGTTTTTTCTTTATTAGTCTCCTAAGTTTGCAGCACAAATGGCGTTTACCGAATAATGAGATGTTGTTCGCACTTGTCTTGGCACAGTCTGAATTGTGCTACCCCTTGGTTTTCAAGTGGCCCTGGGAAGGTTTCAGAAGATCACTGTTTTGATTTTTATCCGTACTGGGTCTCATTGGTTGCTTCAGTCTCATGTACTGCGATTTCATTGGTTGCTCTCTCAAAATTAACAATATGGATGAAAGGAATTTTTTCTTACAATGCTATCTTTCTTTTTTAACAAATGCTTTGAACAACCAACAGCACAGCAAGAAGTTGGTATTTTAAAAAAAAGGTATAAGTAAAGTATTCTTAGAACACTCATTTTGGAATACAAAAAAACATAATTAATTCCAGGCAATAAATGGAAGCAATCATTTGGATGTAAAACAGCCCCATTCCAAACACAGTACCGTTGTTATGTAATTATTGCCGTTCACTTGAGTGCTTCTATACAAATTGGCACCATTTTCTGCTTTTGGTGTCACCAAAGCGAAAATAACTCGGTTAGTTGGGTATTTGGAGAAATCTAGAAAATGTAGGTTATTCCAAAAAGTAAAGGAATACTTAAAAATCGAAAAATTTATTGCAATTAATCTAGAACTGTGACCAAGGTAAATTATTTTCACTCTCTTTGTATTGAAGAATGGTTTAAGAATATATTGATAAAGAGTTTGAAACCCCGAAATTTTTTATGAACTTTTAAAAACGTGTGACAATGTACTTTAAAATTAAACATGCTCCATGTAATTTTAATTAATTTAACTCTTTATATTTGGAATTTATGCACAAAAGACTCTTCTGTAACAGTAATTCTTTTTCGTTTACTACAGTTTCAGCCTTATATTTTGAATCAAATATTGTTTTCAGACTTATGAAGTAAACAACAATTTTATACATTAAAATTAATTTAATTTATATTTTCACTTATCCTAGTACATTTTAACCCCATTAACAAAATCTTGAAGGGAACACCAAAGCATTTTGTGTTAACCTCATAGGATTTTTTTTACATTGAACCCCAGTGAATAATTAAAAAAAAATAATACATCTAAAAATTGTTCTAATTTTACGATGCACTCTGTATTGAATTAGTGATTCAATTAATAAAGTTAATTTGGACTAGTGCATACGAAATAACATTTAGAAAATTTTTAAGGATCAGCAATTGGATTAAAACTGACAAATCATAGGGGAGCTTGAGTTTTTCTCAGAAGTAGAAGACAATTTATTTTTATGATGTTCACTTTCTGCTTTTTTTTTATGTTTTGCTTTATTTGTTTTTCATAACTTTGAGTCACTAAGAAAAAAGTCACATCCTCAATTTTTTGTTCAGGTTCAATGGAATTTTTTCAAAAGCGATTTCAAGTTCGACTTTTCACGTTAAAAGATTTTATAGCATTTTCTCAAAGCTTTATAGGCTGAAGAAATCCTTTCGGTTCATCTTAGGTAGAATTTCGTGTTAAGCGAGTTCACCTTAACATTGTTCGACCTTATTTACATTGCATATGTTAGCTTATAGGTTCTTAATTTCATAGTGAGAGGAAGTTAAATACAAACTTTTTTAAACTCTTTAAATTTTATGGGCAATGCTTTTCTTTAGAATATGAACTCGACATTTTCAAAATTTTGCAATTTCCCACGTTTGTTCCAGCACTCAAAACAACATTTAAGTATACATTTTATTTGGACACTGAATTCTATTTTTAAAAAATTGGGAATTTAAATTGCTAAATATATGGAAAAATTATAAACTTTGCACATTAAGTTCATCTCATAATTAATAGTATTTTGCAATTAAAGATGTCAGATTGAGGTTTTTTTTAAAAAAACAAACAGTAAAATAGTAGAGAAACAAAATTGTTTTCTGCAACTTTTAGATTAGTTTAATCTAAAAAGCTACTGATCCAAGTTTTTTTTTATATATTGGAAGGAAAAGATTATTGTGCCAATTGTTAATAATGGTAAGATAATTCTTTGGTACAATAGTTCGAATTCAGTACAATTGAATACTGTATACGTTTGAATAATGTGTAGTAGCATTTTTTTTTTTGGGGGGGGGGGGGAGGGGTAATGTTGAGTGAGTTCATCATTAGACAAGATTCCTTTGTATAGCATTTGCATTTTTTGTAAAACTTTTTTTTATAGAGATAATGGAAATTTTATACACAGAATACCAGATTTGGCAGATACTTTGTAGTTAATTTACAATTGTCTTAATTGTATCCAATAGTTTTTTTTTATAAAGTTATTTAAACAGTATCTTTACTTGAGCAATTTAAAGTTTTTGGGAAAAAGACAGATAGCTACAGTGGGTTTGACAATAAAAGAGAACTAGAATTAGTGCAACAATGAAATTAAATTATCAGAGTTATTATTAAGAGTTACGATAATTAACAAGATAAAAAGTTTAACCAAAGTTTAAGGAAGTCTTTCTTAGTCTTTTTTGCAAATATTTCTGTTGGGATTTTCTTTTTTGTAGCATATATATTTATGTTGGCATTATCAAGCTATAAGGACTGCATAACAGTATTGAGCATTGCAACTTTTACTATTTATACTTAACCAAACTTAGTGGTGCAGACCCACCCACATGCTAACCGTGTTGTACTAATTTTTTTAAACAACACAATTTTTTCTAACTTATAAAACTTGAACAAAAACACTTATAAATTATTTCTAAAAGTTCAATACCTAAAATGCATGGTGATTCAAGTTGTTTAAATAGTTTTTGTAGCTTAGGTTTTTTTTTTTTTGTACAAAAACCCTAAACATTTGGGCCATCCGCCTTGACGTTAATTAAAAAAAATTCTTTGACTAAAAATACTTTAAGAAAAATTATGGAGGGGATTATATTGTGGTAACCCACTCGTTTGGTTAGGGGTTAAAGAAAGATTTTTTACCTGGTCGACAATTTGGATTATTAAGTAGTTTTTAATCTTAAAAATTCTTCAAAAATATATCTTTATTGAAAAAAAAATCCATTGAAACAATGCATGAGGCAGATAAGTAAAAACAAATGGACATATAAATCTGCAAAAAAAAACACCTGAAGTCTACGCTGGCTGCAGAAAGTACTGTTTTATTGCTAATGTTAACTACACCCTTATTTTGAATAACACCTACAACGATGAATGAGAAAGCTTATACAGTGATCATATTGTTGTGTCTAAAGCTTCAAATGGCCATATGCAAAGCTAGTACAGTTTACATTTGTCAGAAATAGTTTTCGAAGTGAATGAAAATAAACTGTAAAAAAAATTAAAAAGAAATTTTTTAAAAAATATGTTTAACATTTTTCTTCTTCTTTGAAATCCTTAAAAAATGGACAGAAATTAACCCTAGGCATGTTGTAATTGTATATGTATATGACAATGGTAGAAAACTTAATAAAAATAAATATCCTCATTAAAAAAGCAACATTGTATTATAAAAAAGGATTTTTCATTAATGCTTGTTATTTTCTGAAAATTTTGTATTTTTTTTTGTAAAATTACCATAATGTAATTGAGAAAATTCTTTCCTTGAGTCTGTGAAAAAAATTAATCCCTGAAAATTCTTTGACGAATCCTTGATTTTTGTTTTGAAATAAAATGTGGGACTCCTTTAAGGGTTTTACACCTGCTTTAAGTTCCTATCTATGCACAACAATGTCTTATTCAAGAAGAAAAATAGTGGGGTTTATACAATTAGATGTTTTTAAATAGCAGAAAAAAGCTGTATAGTAAATTAGGTATAAATTATTTACTCACTATACAAAATAAATTTAAAAATTTGAAATTTTATTTCTTTAATAAATGGGGGCTCATCTTAAAAATTGACTTTTACATGTTGCTGATTGTTTTAGAAAATCAGGTATCTAATAATAATTTGAATAGAAAGTTTGTGATGAGTGTAATACTCAACCAATTAACTACATTTTAGCCTACACTCCTTTTTTAAAATTCAAAATAAGTAAAAAATTTAAGTTGGTATTGACATGGTGGAGATGTCCGTCTGTCCCTACCCCTTCCGTAATAGATTCTATCCGTTGGATCCCTAAAACTAGTTTTTGTTTAAAAGGTAATGATATCAGAAAAATCTCTCATAATTTTTGTCTGTGTCTGTATGTCCAGACTGACATCTGTCTACCTATTAGTTGACAAACTACCCATTTAATTAGCATTGGAATTTAATTCTTTGTAATTTAAATCGCTGTTGCCTCATCAACAACTACATGAGAAACTTTATTTATTTAAAATTAATATTTAAAGGAAAAATTATTTTGTCTCATAAGTTTGGATGACGTCATAAAATGTAGCGCAATGTGATTATTTTCTTTGGCTGGATTTCTAGATTGCTCATTATTTATTTACTAAGAATACGACATGCATTCAATTGCTGATAAGTTTTAATTTAAATGTCTTCATTCATTAATGCAATTTGGAGTTGTTTCATGCTATGTTATTTTAAATATTTCGAAAATATCGAGTTATTCAGAAAAATATTGTAGAATTGCTATTTTTATGCAATTTATCCACAAACTGTAAGACTGCATTGACACTGTTATTTTTATGATGGCCGTAATTGCGCACGTACAGAATCCACTGAGTTTCTCAATTTCATGAGAGCAGAGCTCCAAAATTTTAGGAATCGCAATTTACGATCACAGGGGTTTCTAATATTTTACGATCGCCGGAGTATCCTGATTTTAAGACGATTATTTTTGGCAAGATCTTTAGAAACCGCATTAAAAAGTTAATAGTGACATTTAAAGAAATTAGTCGCAATAACTGTTAATAAATTTATTTTGAAATAACAAAATTGTAGGATTTAATCATATTTTGCAACAGCGTTTTTTTTTTTTCTAGCGACACTTAATTTCGACCCCTGGTTTTGCATCTTACCTCCTCAATTACCAAAACCTTTTCCATTTTTTTTGGAAATAAAATAATTATTCATCAATTTGATCTAATAAATCTTAAGAAGATATTAAATACATATTTTCTAAATCGTACATTATTTTCCTTGAAGACCTGCTTAAGTGTTGCTTTAGGTTTTCTAAACCAAATGGTTTATCTTATTACATAATAGAATGAACAATAGTAAAAAAATCGTATGTAGCAAGTATAAAGTAATTTTTTACACTAATTTAGAACCTTTAAAATTTCTAGATAAATTATTTTAGTCATTTATTAGCTCTTTCACGCTAACTGCTATTTATCATTCATGTTACTAAAAGGAACTACTCTATCTGACTCTCAAGTGACTAAGACATTTCAAGCTATGAAAGTAAACAATTTCTCTTAATTGAAACGGTAAAAATTATTTTTATTGGATTCCACACGGTTTTTTCTTTTCTTTTTGCTTAATAAAAAATATGAAGAACTATTTCAAAAACTGTTAGATTAAACCGCACATAGGTGGGCAATGTCCAATTGATAACCAGTTACACATTGCATCTTATGAACCTTCTTTTCAATCATCAAACTATATCTGCAGGTCCTATAAATCTGGATAATCTGCTTATTTTCATGAAATAATTTAAAATATATTTAAATTTATGTATAAGTTTTTAGCATTGAAGCAAGTTGTGGAGAGAGTAGGATTTTGAATTTTTTTAGTACAAAATTTATATTTTTGTCGTTAAACAAGCTTAATAAAATATGGCATATATTTAAAGAGACCACAAAACCAGCAACTCAAGCATGTACTGTGCAAATAGTTTTTTGATAGTTTCGCCGAAAAAACTAATTTCGTCATATTAAAAACATTTTTTTTTATTTGTACAGAAAAATATTTTATTTTAAAATTATTTTTTTATCTGGTCTTCTATTTGTAAAATTTCTGTGGTATTTATTGAATTAATATTTTTTCAATCTATGATAATGAAATAATTGACTATAATAATAATAAATGACAAGATAATAAAATAATTAGAAGAATATTTTATTTCTAATTTTATTATATGTTCAAGGTATTTCTAAAATTTCTTTAGTGTTTATTGAATTAATATTTTTTTCAATCTTATCGATTAATCTAAAACAGATAATTTAATGTTTTCAAGAAAATTTCTTAAAAGTTAAAATTTATTCTTATTTTTTATATGCATAAAATAAAAACTATCTAGGCGAGAGAAGGGGGAATCCGATCCTATGAACTTACCAAGAAGATCTTATTCCAGAATCTTGTGCTTTTTCAGCTTGGGAATCCATTTTTTTCTTCTTTCCATGTTGTTCACTTCCGCCAGAGTTCCATACTTCAACACATTCCATATGGATTAGCTAACCGACATATGGGACGCATAGAAGTACGGTATCCTGGACAGATGATATTCTTCCTATTTTTAGTGCTTTGGGCCCTTTTTCTATTTCTGGAATATCTTCTGGCTTGACGACTTTGAACTTTCACTTGTGTGGGTTCTAAAGATTCTGTAATTACTTCTTGAAGAAATAGTGAAATACGAAATAATTTTCAAAATCGTAGGAGATTCGCATAATTAATTGAATTATCTTGAAGAGTGTGATTAAAAAAATATGTGCATGATAATATGCCAAACTTAATTTCCTCCATTTAAAATTATTTTAAATAAATTTCAACTTTATTCATTCAAAAGTTAAAGATTAACATCGAATAATTCGGGAAACCACTAAAAAGACAGTGTAAACAAATTTAGAATAATATTTAAGAATTGGTATTTGAATCGCACAATAAAACTATGAAACTAAAAAAAATATTGTAGCTTAGCAAGCAATGGACTTACCTGAAAATGATGTTTAACCAAGCAGACTAACCAAAATATTGCTTCTGTCTGTGCCTATACGCAGGTGAAGAGTTCTAACTTTAAAAATCGGGATGACCCCCATGTTGATAAAAAAAAAAAGGGTTCTTCAAAGGGAACCGACGTTAACCTACGTGTTAAAAGACCCACGTGGATTGAATGGTTGACACCCCCTCTGGTCGTCTTTATTCGTCGTTTCACAAAGGGCACCGACGACCCGAATTTCTGTGGGGGAGGAATTTTTATTGCCTAGTTCATGCTTTTTTGACATTCGCCAGGGGATGCGGGATTTTTTTTTATTGTGCGTTTAAGCAACTTTTTTTTAACAATGCCTATATTGTGGACTAACAAAAACAGTTCAAGTTGCTCTTTGTATCCTATATTTCTTTGAAGAAGTTAAATGTCATGTGTTCGAAATGTATTTATCAAATTTTAAAATTTTGCCTGGAATTCGAATTGGTATAACTCGTTTGTTGAAAACTTATATTTGTTGAGCTAATGCAAAAGTGAAGCTTAGTTTAATGAATTCGAGTAAAATTATTTATACAATTTTTAATAAAGTCTTATTTAAAATCTCTATATATTAAATTGCATGTTTTTTGTTAAGACCTTTTATCCAAGCCTTATGTAGCGAATTTATACGATTATATGATATCAGATTTATAATCGTTATTTCTAAGTCTTCTCTACCGGCGAATTTAAAACAAACTGATGATTGTATAGATCAATGAACTTACTGATGATCATCTCTGATAACACTACCGGGATGAAATTGTTAGTTTTTATTTTCCCCATAATTGATTAGTCGAATAATAAGCTTTTTAGATTTTCTTACGTTATAAGTCTCAAAATGCTGCTTATAGTATAAGCACTATGTTTTAAGGGACATATACTTCAATTAATGTCTATTAGTAATGATTGAAGGAAGATTTATTATGATTGAGAAGGTTAAACATTGAAAAGATTTTTTCTTAAATCAATTGAAGCTTTTTATTCAGATTACAAAAATATTTACAGCTACACATGTTTTTACTGAGTCCTGAAATAAAATTTAGAAATGCTCTAAAATAAAAATTATTTTTTATAAAAAAAAATATGAAATGTCCTACGAAATTATTTTGAGTATCCAGTAACGTACAAGTAGGGATTCGAAATTCCAAACCTCTATTTCGAACATGAAAGTTTGGGCGTGGGTGGAAAATCCTAACGGTCCCATCATCACTACTCACCCTCTTAAGGTTCATGAGGATCATCCACACTTTCTGAATACATCACCTCAACTAATTAAGTTATTTATGATTCTATTAAATATAGTTTAGAATAGTATATATTTTAAAAACACTTACTCTTCGTCGTGCATTTCGAATATGAAGACATCCAGTGAGGACTGAAGGAACAAGAAGATAAGAAGAGACTGGCTACGCTCGCATCCGGAGTGTAGACAGGACCCAGGCAGGATAGACAGAGGCGCCTCTGTTGTTGGAAAGAGAGAGAGAGAGGACTTTTTGTTTTATTTTTCCCTCTTTTTTTCCTCTCTCTCTCTCCTCTCTCCCTTCCATCTTTCTAATTGAGTATCATGACACTCATAGAGTAGATGGAGATGCTTGGCGCGAAATGAAATGAAGCCGTCAGGAAGTCGCCAAGTAAGCCCAAACAAACAGCTATCAACAACGTATTTAGTTCAAATTTATTCATATTCGTAAATATTGGTACACTTATTCGTTTAATGAGGCCCAGTGACTTAGTGCATTGCCACGCCACAGCTCCGGGGATCGAGTCCCGGATTGGGCGAGGTTCGGGCGAGGTTCACCAATGATTTCATCCCTTGAGTGGGTCGGTAAAATGGTTACCAAGCATGCTTGGGAACTAAACACTGGGGGTTCCGCGTGAGGCTCACCTCCTTACCGGGACTTATGCCTAGCACAACAGAGCCCTAGGTCACGAAAGCTGAAATGGGGACGGCAGGCCTTGGCCCAGTAATGGGCTGTTGCGCCGAGAAGTTTAGTGTAGTATTCCTTTACCTAATAATGTTTCTGTCAGAATTTTTTTCAAGATAAATGAAAATTGCTGCATTGTTCAATGTAAAATTATTTTATTTTTCAAAAAGCGTTGACTCAAATAAAAATGACTGTTTGCGCAGTTATAGGCTGTAGAATGGGAGATCTGAATTTTCACAATACTAATTATTTTTCACTCGTACAGAAAAAGCGTTGTAGTTATATTTTTATTTTTTTTTATATTAGAGAGTCAGCAATCGCCAAATCGATGCAGTAAGCCTGAACAAACTCCATTGTTATGTAAAATAGCGCCAAATACTTCGCCAAAAGCGTTTATTTGGGCTTACTATAAAGCGATATATAGTTTCACTTGGCAAACATATTTTTGCATTGGTTTTTGACATGCAGCATCTTCATCCTCTTATCTCTGGGATCATGACACTCCTTCCTCCTCCGCCAATCCGACCAGGCCGAATCCACTTGTGGTAACTCGAGAACGCGCACTCGATTGGGGTTGTGAGGGTACATGAACTGAACTTTTGGAAGTTTTTTTTGCATTGCATGCGGCCCGCGACTCTGCTGACATTATTTTTTTTAATCCTTGTAATGCTAAAAATGTATTCAAAAACGGCGTTTCGTTGTAGAATGTGTTCAGCTACAAGTACTAAGTGTTGTCAACATTATCTTTAGAAAAGCTCTCAGTTTAAAATTCAATTATAATCGCTTTTGTGAAATTTAATATAAAGTCTTAACTTATAAGGTTGGTCCTTGACTTCTAATTGCAATATTTTCTTTATTTCCGCATTTTTTCAAAATGAGAAATTTATAAGAAAAATTGTATTGACTAAGAAAATGTAATTGACTAAGAATTGTATTGACATAAGAAAAATTGTTAGACTTTGAACCTTTGAAGGACAAATAAGCCGGACGTTTTGGCAGGACCACCCGTGAGCGGGCCAGTGGCGCAGAACGCGGATTGTCCCACCAAAAGCGGGACTTGGTCACATTAACTCTCTGATTAAAGTGGGTCCATTTTTTTAAAATTAAATCTCTGGTAAGCTTTCCTGGATTTAATAAGATCTCTGATTTTTTTTTCTTTCTAGTTTCAAAGCAACTTAAAACTGAAAATAATTTTAGAAAAGAATCATGATACCTGAGCTTATTTTACTCGGTTAAATGAGTTTTACGAAAATACGAAAATAATTTTATTCTTTAATATTTACGTACCAATTTTCACAATCTGAACCTTTTACAGTCATTTGTATTTATTTTATTTCCGAACCTTTTACAGTCAATTTATACATTCTAGTCGAAAGTATTTCTTCGACTTTCTACATTTGGTTTGGTCGAATTAACATTCGCACAAGAGCTACCGAGGGATATTCGGCTGTCTTGTCAAATTCAGATTTCGGATAATCTAATTTTTGTAACATATTCAATAGTTTTCTTGTGACAGTGAAAATTATGTTCATTCAGAACTCTTCCCTCATCTATCATGCAACAACCTTCATGTGAGAGTTTAAAGGTAAAACAATAAAAAACATTCTGCACAGCACATTTTTTAACCTTTCCTGCATTTCTATGCATATTTTACAAATCCGTCTCTCATTCATTACAAAAAATTAAAACCTCGAAGCAGAGTGCAACGTACTAGAGATCGAATTATCTTGTCCTTATAAGGAGAGGAGGCAGGAAGTACGCTCTCGAATATCTGCTATTTATACGCACGGTCACTGAATAGTCTTGTACACTGTGTTCCCCGACTTGTTTATGAGTTAAGGAAACCGCTCCCCCACTCATCCTGTGCGCTCCGTATATAACTTTTTCATCTGCATTTTGGTACTCCTTGTCCGATACCCGATTATACCTCTTTTACCCTCCGTGGTGGGATGGAATGAGCTAAATTTAACCCATTCCCATCCACATATACCCGTGCAAAGGATTTGGTTTTTGTGCTGCATATATTGAAGATTCAGGATTAGGATTTTGGTTTTGAAATATTTTAATTACTGTAATTTTGGGGTCTTTTTACTTCATTCATACGTAGTATTGATGATTGAGAAGGTTAATGGCATCATCATGTTTTTGATCATGATTTAAAAAAAAAATCGGTCTGACATCTATTGGGATTAATACAATTATTCTAATAGAAAAAGTTCGAAGAATCGAATGATGTGCTTTTTGATATCAGAAATGGCTCTATAGGCGATCAGAATTTTTTTTATAAAATGATGATGCAACATTGTCATTAGGACTGAAAGGGTTAAACATTTAAACATATTTTTTCATAAATCGTAGTAAGATGTAGTAAAGACATCTTTGGCTTTTTCAGCAGATTTGGTGTAAAGTGTAGATTTATCTAGTTTGCATTTGAGATTAAACTGTTGCTTCTCCATGTCCTGTTATTTTATAGTTAATCAACAGCCCTTTTTTCCCGTGCTTAAGTCACAAACATTGACTGAGGCACGATTATAAAACTTACATACGACACTATACAACTACAAGCAGATATTGAAGATTCAAGATTTTTGGAATTTCTTTTTTAAAAAAATATTTAGTAAAGATGACTGTTTGACCCTCTGAAAGATTCAGATAACATAAACCCGTCACCTGACTGTCAGGTTTTCCAGCAACACATATTTTTTAAAATTTATAAATTGAAGAATTTTGGTAAATTTTAAAATTTAAGGCTTAGAGGTGCCATTTGTAATCTACTACAGATAACCATCTACTACAGAAATATAATTTTAAAAAAATTTTAAAAATTAAATTTTCAGGTAAACGTTTTAGTTAAAAACTCATGCAGTAAAAGCAAGTTTACACTTCAGTCAATTTGCCTTTTTAAATGATGTTTTCTAATAGATTAGGTGTATTGTCGATTAGATTTATTAAAATTTTTGCATTTGAGATTAAACTGTTTTTTTTCTCTTGGTATTTTATAGTCAATCAACAGCAATACTTTGTGCTTTTCTGAGACACTATACAAGACTTATATAGGGCACTGGCACTATACAAACTTTTCCATTGAAAACAAAAATATAAAAAAGCAATTATTACAACTTGCATCTACTCTCTATATAAGTTTAATCATTTATCGGTAAGATAAATATTCAAGAGCAAGATTGAGGAACTAGCGAGCCACTCTACCGGACGTAATAACTTAATTTAACTTACGTCCTTATTATTAATTTTTTTATTTAACCCTATCAGTCCCAGTGATGTCATTTGGTGTCATGTTTCTGATCATAATTTTAAAAAATATATTGGGCCGACATCTATTTGGGATAAATAAAAAATATTTTCTAGTAGAAAAAAGTTTGAAAAATCGAATGGCGTGCTTTTTGATATCAAAAATGGCTATAGAAATACGATGGTCAGACGAGACAGTATTATAGCAAGATGACAAATCCAACATATTTTCTTTTTGGAGTTTTTAATGTAGATAGTTGATATTTATAATGTTATTTGCATTTAACTAGAGCTGATTACATCGCAGTATAGTGTAATTATCTAACGTAATTCAAATTCCATTAAACATCATCAGCATTTAGCCAGGCTGTGTTATTACTAATACTACAACTATTCTCTGACCAAGTTCTTTTTAAAAAACAAAATCATATTTAATTTGACAACTGCCAACTGTTTAATTATTATAGAACATTAATAATTTCATCTTTATTTACAACTATTTCATGTAAAATGTATCCATCTTTTTTTTTTTTTTTTGTATAACGTTGGAGCCATACATTGTTAATAGGCTATTGTCCCATGCCGATAGTATGTCCATGTAAATAGGCTATGACCATCACAAAATTAATTGAGATATAAAAAAAGTTTTTTTAATGTATTAATTACATATAACGGAGCACATAACAATTTCCTTGTGTTCTGCTTTCCCGAAATCTCCATACAGTGGTGATTCCTGGCCCTGAACTTCAATTACAGTGATAGACACCTCAACAGCATGCACTCTCGAGTGAATCATTGTAATATTCCTCCTAATTTGATACACGATTCATTGTTCTTTTTTTCTTTTTAACGGAAGTGGCTGCTGCTCTTCTGACAATCGTCATTGGGCTCGGGGCAGGGGTGGAGATGAGAAATTAAGAGACAACAGGCCACTTAACGAGCGTTTATTGCCAGTAATATTGCACTGTTCGCGGAAAAGTGACGTATATGAAAAAATTCGATTTTCCGGAAGTATCGTCTGAAGTTACTCATTTTTTTCTATTGCATAGAAAATTAAGATGTTTTAATAAGTATGTTTCTCGTCACGAGTGGCAATAGTTCTAGCGGTATTGCTTTCATTTTTGTCCATTTGTTTTCGTGATAAATTGATCTAGTTATTTCTATTTAAATTGTTTTGAAAGTATTGGAATTGCTAAATAATTTTGAACAGTATGTTTGGACTGTATGTTTTCATAGAGATTTCTTATGATTCCCCCCCCCCCCCTCTTATTATGTTGGTTTCGTCGCTATTGTTCTCTTATTGTTATTTTTACATTGTATAATTTATCTCAATGCAATCCTTAGAATAATTTATCTTAGTATTAAAAAAGTACCATAAATATAAAATATCCGATAAATATAAAATAGCCTAAATACTAAATAACCCAGTTGCAGCCCACCGATTATTAAAACTTATTTAAATCTCAGATAATTTAATTTTTAATATTTTTTAGTTTTAACTCAAAATGTCACGTTTTTGTCATATACGCCACTTTACCGCGTATAGTGTGCGATGTGATGAAATGTAACTGGGTGACGTCATTTCTAATTGTTCGACGTAGCCTTATGACGTTGCGCTGTGCGTTTATTCTACTCAATTACTACCTCTCCGATCTCCACTCAATAGATTTTTTAAATCATATTAATAAAAACCTCCGTTTTGAATTTTAAATTTCAAATAAAGTGAAAACTGTTGTCAAAAATTAGTTATTTTGCGTAAACGAAGAGGGGTTTAGACTTTTCTTTTTTCTTTTTATGAATAAAAATAGAGTAGCAAATCTATGTATTCTTTTTACAAAAAAAGGGGGGATATTTTAAAAAACAGATGATTTTTAGCTGTTCATATTTTATTGAACCGATTTATTTTATTACTCATTTGTTTGAAATACATATTTATCTCTTTAATTTACTATAACTAATTAAGAAAAGCAGATTTAGGACTATTATAAGCATTAACTTTGGCAGAACATGTTTTATTCAATCAATTAATAATCAAAAAAATTAAAAAAATGTATGCCCAATCTAAAACAGAAGTAATTAGGTTAATTTATGTAATAAAAGTGTGCTAATTACAAGTGAGAAAAGTTTTGATTTTGGAAAATATAAATATTTTAATGTTATCTAATTCAACACTGGAACTTAACTTATAATTGTGATAATTAATAACGTTTCTTACTTATATATTCTTAATTATTTGACTATTGTAAATTAGACATGTCACTGATATTTATACAAATAATTCTACTTAAATTTACTACATACTAAAACATATTTTAAAAAAAAATATTTTATTTACAGTGCCATGCGAATCTTGTTATCGAAACTTCCCAGAGCCTGGGTAGTTGATGAGAAGAAGGATGATGGTTACACTGCTCTTCACTTAGCTGCATTGAATAACCATGTGGAAGTCGCAGAATTATTAGTCCAGCAGGTAAATTTTTTAAAATTGTAATTTTTTTAAATGTAGAAATAAGATTTTTTAAATTTTTTGTAATATATAGTTTTGTTATTTAGTTTTTTTTTGTTTGTTTGGCAGATTATTATTATTATTTTTTTGGAAATTGAAATTGAAACTAAATATTTTTTTTTTAATGTTTGAATAAATTAAAAAAAAACTATTGAAAATATAGTTTTGTCATTATATTTATTTTATGTTTTGGTTAATTTTTTAGGAAAATAGATTGTAACCTAACCCAATTTTGATAGCAACAAATATTGAACTATGTATTAAAAATATAGAGATATCACCAAAAATATATAAATTTTTCAGGAAAATCTTTGAAGTTTGCATTTCTATTATATTTCATTAGTGTTGTGTTGAAACTGCTTATATTGAAGCCCAATTTTCCAACTATCCATGAAATGTACTTATCAAGATCTCAAAAGTTTAAATATCTTAATTATTTGAACTCCATAAGTTATTTTTTCAGTTACATTACTTTTCTGTGTATAATACAAAAGTTTATACAAAACTTCACTTTATAACAGAATTTTTTTCCATGCATGTAATTGTTAGGAAATTGTTATTGTGTACTTAAAATACATTTGTATCGTTTAAGATATTTGTTTGAATTAACAAACTTATTGTTCTAGGGTAAGGCCAATATGAATCTTCAAAATGTAAATCAGCAGACTCCTTTGCATTTAGCTGTTGAACGGCAACATACTCAGATAGTGAGGGTAAGGAAATAATTTTAATAATTTTAATAATTTTATTAGTAATTTGCTAATGTTGATATTTTAACACTAAATTAATAGGGTTTTTTTAAGGTAATAAATTATACACTGCTCAAAACAATTATTGGAGCACATTGCGTACTTTTGTTTGCACTTTCGGTTACAACTTTGAATTTTTTATTCTAAAAAATCTAAAATTTGTGAAACATATTCATTATGCATCCAGAATGAAATGGTAAAAAACAAAGGAAAAATCCTGACCTTTTAACTTAATTTTAAGGAGAGAAAAATTGGAATCATAACTTTAAAAAAAAATATAACAATGTTTTTTTCAAAAACTAATTTGTAAGAAAGAGGTAAAATAAAATTTTAAACATCTAATAATGCAAGAATAAAGAATTTAATTTAGGGTCAATTTAATTCATAAAATTTTTTGGGAGTGAATTTTATTTTGCCTATTTTTTCATATTTTTATTTAATTAAAACAAACATTATTTATTCAAAAGTCCTGGTTCAATCGTCTAACGATAAATAAGTGCAAGCTCAACTTAATGGGGGGAAAATAGCAAGCTGATGATTGCAAACGTAATCATTGAGGGTGAAAGGTTTTAAACCATGCGCTCCCCTAATTATTTTGAGCAGTGTAGAAACTTATATAAACTATGAAATGTTATCACAGTTTTAAGTAGTCCCATCCTTTTAACGTTCAATTTAGCATAGGTGTTAAATCTTCAACTATAAATCTTAATAACTAATAAAATCTTAATCACTACAACTAATAAAAGTAGTACATCAAATATTAATATGTGTTGATAAATCTTGATAATTTAATTCAATATCTTAAAAGTTTTAGTATACTATATGAATTTGTGTAATGTATTCTTATCAGCTGTTAATGAGACAGACTGCTTTTAATTTTTTTCATCTTTCATCTGTGACATTATAAAAATTAACAAAAGTTATGTACTTATATACTTAATATTTTAAACTTGTAATTGCAATAGTATTATCTACTGTGCATTACATTAAAGTGACACAGATAAGCTCTTTTCAGTGTGAGATTATTGTAGTTTTATATCAACATGTTAGTCGTATTATAATGGGAATTACAACATGCATAAATTATGGAAAAGATATGCGGGAAATTTTGTTTTAAATTGCTAATATATTTCAAATTTCTTAACATAACAAATTGCTGGGGAGCCCAGTTGGTAAGGTGTTTGTCTTGTATGCAAAAGATCTGCACATTGCCAAAATTGCGCATTGCAACTGCCAATCTATAAAGGGTCTGTGCTGCCCAAAAGTCTGACAAATAATACTCTGTGTAGAGGAGGTGCATGTTAAATATGCTCCAAAGTCCCGACATATAATGTAAAAATGAGAAATTATGATGCTCATCACCAATAACCTTGTGTGACTCTAGTGCGACGATAATTAAACCTAACCCTAACATACAAAAAAATATATCAATATTTTCAGTTTTCAAAGTTAAAATTATACGACCAATTATTAATCAAACGACTAAAATCTCATTCCAGCTTCTTGTGCGTGAGAAATGCAGCCAAATCATTAAATATATCAATATTTTCAGTTGTCAAAGTTAAAATTATACGACCAATTATTAATCAAAGGGCTAAAATCTTCTTCCAGCTTCTTGTGCGTGAGAAATGCAGCCTCAATATCCCTGACAAGGATGGTGACACTCCCCTCCACGAAGCCCTCCGCCACCACACACTTTCTCAACTTAGGCAGTTGCAGGACATGCAGGAAGGCGGGAAAGTGGGAGCCAGCAACGAAACCACAATGAACGGCACCTCAGAGGTATACATTTGTTAGCTTCCACACTACGTTTATAAAATAAAAAGTGGAAGGTATTATAACCATTCAATCCGTCCGTCTCCCAATTTCATAGCACAAAGCTACGGATAAGGTGATACATAAAAAAATTCAGTGCAACAAATTATACATTAAAATTAAGATAAATTTATTTTTATGACATTGATCAGTTTGAAATGACATCAAATATATTTCACTACAAGATTCTTTACGTTGATATGAAATTTTTTAATTCTATTATTAGCGAAGAATATTGCATATTTATTCTTTGAAATATAAATTAATTTTTGCCAACGATAAGTACTAATTATTGAATTTTTGAAATATATGAAACTCGCCAAATTTAGCATGTAAATATTTAATATAGAATATTAATGCTGTGTTTGTTCGCCTTTTTGCCTGTTAACTTAAACACATCTACACAACAGTTGTCTGTTACGTGGAATGCCTTTAGACACCATGAAACTTAGCTCCAGGGTTAAGCCACAACAACATTTTGTAACCAGCAAAAATATTTCAAAGTTTGTCACCAGCCTTTCGATTTATGTGATAGTAACATACAATACAATTATGAATGAAAATTTGATGCTTTTTGCTTCAGTATTTGATTATAAAATTTTTGATAATCAGTTTTTTTAAATCTATAAAGTTTTTAAACTAATGAAAGTGAAATCCAAATCGATTGCATTTATCATTTTCATAAATATATTAGTGTATAAATTTAAATTTCATTAATTAGTTTTTTTTTTGTATTTTAGCTTTTAATGGGACTAGGAACTCAAAGTTCAGATAAGAAAAGCAATGCTTCCATTGCTTGCTACTTGGTTTCCAATGGAGCAGATTTAAATGTAAAAAACAAGAAGGGACAGACGCCATTAGATTTGTGTCCTGATCCTAACCTCTGCAATGCTTTAACAAAATGTCACAAAGAACAATCAGAGTAAGTGTTTCACATTTTTTCATTAAAATTTCTTACAATTTTTTAATTAATTAGAGTACTGTAAATTAGAGTAATTGTAATTAGAGTACTTGTATGACATCCATCATAGTGAACATAGCTTTGAACATCCATCATAATTATAATTGCCGGAAATAGTTTAAATATACATATTTGCAAACAACAGTACCATTCCTGAAAAAATCATTACCTAAACCCACAATAAAATCCTGGAATGGAGACTAAACGAAATTACGTCACTTGAAACATGTAAATTATTTTTTGAATGATGAATTTTGTTTCTGAAGGTATTGGCAACAGAATAAAATAATTTTTTTTAATTTTAATTATTTTTTCTAACAGATTTATATGAGTCTATAAGAGACATACATACACACACACAAACCTTCATTTTGATTATTATAGATATGAATAAAAATTTAAATGCTACTATTTTAATCAATAACTATTGCTTTTAAAGTTACATCCATACATTTTTAGTTTATGTTTTGTAGTCAGCATTACCAAAAATTAAAACATATATTGCTTTAATCTATTATACATACATTGCTTTTAATTTTTATTATGTCCTTTATATTGCTTTTAAAGTTACATCCATATGTTTTAGTTTATTATAATTTGTAATCAGCATTACCAAAAATTAAAGTTTTCAAAGTTTCAAAAACATGTTAAGTTTTTATTAACTTAAAATTCTGATTTCTTTAACAATCTTTTAAGTAAACTTGTCTTGATAATCTAATAAATTTTCTATTTCAGTGAACAATGTATAACTCCTTCCAATACCTCACCATCCCAAGACAACGAAAGTTTGGAGGAATGCATGGTGTGTTCAGACAACAAGAGAGATACCTTATTCGGACCTTGTGGACACATCGCAACTTGCTCTGTGTGTTCCCCGAGAGTTAAAAAGTGCCTCATGTGCAAAGAACAAGTCCAGTCCAGAATAAAGGTACATTTAAATGATTACATTTGCTAATTGATGCCTTAAACAATTTGTAGTTATATTTAATTTGCAGTTCAATTCGTCATAAGTGTTTTTTTTTGTCTCAAAATTTATTGTGTTGGAGAAAGCTATCTCCTTGTAGGAGAACAAAAATATTTATGAATTTATCTATGTGTAACATACACTTTTAGTGTTATATGAAAAAACAAATTGCCAAATAGAAAATCAAGCAATCACGGTAATCTCACCACTGTCTCTTATCCTTACTACTAGTTGCTGGTTCATGCCTAGTAAATAGTTTGACAGTATTACCCAGTTAACATTTTATATTGGTCCGCAGTTTAGAATTGCTAACCACAACGCTAGCTACCGCGATCCCATTAAAAGCATACTAGTGAAGTTTTGCACTTTTATTTATACTAATGAACATTTTAGCTAAAATAAATAGCAATCACATTCAGTCAATCAAGACATTTCACTGTAAAAAAAAATTAAAGAACTGACTAAGTCCCTCTATATTAAAGTTATTTAACCGATAGAAGTACGATTTGATTAATAGAATGTATGTAAATTAAATGTGTTAGAAAATAAGCTAAAAGGTTGTCTACCTTAATAATTTTTTGCTATTTATCTAATTTTTTTTTTGTATCATCTATGTATTTTATCTTTGTAAATGTGGTTCAAATGTTTGCATTATTATTCATGTTTATTTTCTTGATTTTAGGTTGAAGAATGTGTAGTATGTTCTGATAAGAAAGCTTCAGTCCTTTTCAAGCCCTGTGGCCATATGTGTGCTTGTGATAGTATGTTTTTCCTTTATTATCTAAATCATGATAAAATAATATTTTTAGCTTAATGCTTCTTATTTAATTATCATTAAACCTTTATACAGATATAGTTTATATTATATTCATAGCACTATTGTCTATACATAGGAGCTACAGTAGAATTTAGTTTAATGTTGTTTCTTGTTATAAAAAGATAATTTTATGAGTAGACATATTCACTCTAAGCATTATATGAAGAATAAGTTTAATATATTTTACATTGAAAGTACTGTACAGTTTAAGGCATTAAATGTTGATTGGCAAAAAAATATTAAAAAATTCAACCAAAGATCATCTTTCAGCTTTATTTTATTTAAATAAACAAAATATGAAGCAAATAAAAACCATTATCTTAATCAATTTATGTAAGGCAAACTAAGAAACAGGAAAAAAAAGAAAGAAGTTTAAAAATTTTAAGAAAAATAAACATTTTTATTCGGATATGAATGTGACAATAGTATTCACAAACTTTTCCATAATGGGCTAAGTATAGTTACTGAACTGTATAAGAATTATTTTCTTGCAAATGTATATAATTTTCTATCTAAAAAAAACTTATTACTAATATAACCACCCTTTTTTAAAAAATTAGGTTGTGCTTCGTTGATGAAAAAGTGTGTGCAATGCAGAGCCCAAATTGATAAAGTGATTCCATTCATTGTATGCTGTGGTGGAACTGGTAAGCATTTTTTTATTACCATTGATAACTTAAATAGCACAGTCAAACCGTTTAGTAATTAAATATTACTAATTCACTAAAGTTATAAAACTATTTAGTATTTATTACAATGCTCAATTTTTGTGTGTGTTTTACTCATTGAAAAGGCTTGACAGAGACATTGTTATACTTGCATGTACATATTATCATTTAATTCTTGTCTTTAAAAAAAATCAAAATTTGTTTTACAAAAACATTTTTCGACTTTGAAAAAAAATTAGGGTCCATTATTTTCTAAGAAAATTTAGGAATATGTTCTGAATCATAGGATCATTCTATTTTTGGTTTCATTCGACTATATACCATAAGAAAAAGTACAATAACAGTTAAAGAAAGGTACAATAAGCATTTGATACTGAAAATACAAGAGATAGTTAAGAGTTTTAACAAAAAATACTTTTGGTATTTAGATGCATTCTTTCCATGCTGTATTTTAAAAAATTGTTTTGACTTTAACTTGAAATGTTAAACAACTAATAGTACAAAATAAATATTGAATTTTTCTAGCATTGATGATGGCAAGCTTATCGATAACTATTAATTTACAAACAATAGTGTTAACAAAAAAATACTTTTGGTATTTAGTTGCGTGCTTTCCTTGCTGTTCTTTTAACAATTGTATTGACAACACCTTTAAATATCAAACAGCAAAAAAAAAGATTATAATGGAAATTTTTTTTAGTATTGACGACGGCAAGCTTACTTATTTCAAAAACCAGAGTTTTAACAAAAAATACTTTTGGTATTTAGATGCATGCTTCAAATACTGTGTTTATAACAATTGAATCTATGAGTGCAGAAACCACTTTAGTCAAAAAAATCCGAAAACTCGTTTTCAATGAAAATAAGCGTAGAAAGGTAAGATGCGTGTTGGGTGCAAAAACTACGTTAGTCTATCGAGTAGTTCCGTAAATACAGGACGTTTGTTTCGAGTGTTTAGTGCAGAAATAGAGGAGGGGTTATCACGTTTTTTCTCCCTCCTGAAAAATTTTATATTTGTGACTGACGTTGTTTCTGCACTCACCGATTCAATTGTATTGACTTCAACAAAAATGTAAATTAAAAATATCCATATGTATTTTTTTTTGTTCTAGTATTGACGATGGCGAGCTTATCCATTTTGCAAGCGTCTTCTGCTCCAAGTCCTACCCCTGAAAGTGGTGTGGTAATGAACAATGGTTACGTGCACAGCGAAGTCCAGAAACTACATCAACAGCTCCAAGATATAAGGGAACAGGTAATTTCTCAAGAGACTGTAAAAATAAATTGGCTTTGTTCGTTGTTTATAAATGTTAAGTATGAAATAAGTGTTCTAATTTAAGAGTGCATTCAATAGTTTTATTCAAGTTTTTAAAAATAGCATTCATTTTAATTAACAATTTTTTTTACATAAAATATTCCTTATAAAAAATGTTTTTATAAGGAATATTTTATGGGTAATAATTTTAAAAGGTGTACTTAATTATTCTTTTTGAATAATGTGACTGCATAACAGGAAATATTCTACTTATTAGTTATGAATTTCGTTAGCTTTAATTGTTTTAGGTGCAACTCTAAAGCAGTTGGTTAGAAATATCTCAAAGTATTATATTTTTTCTAGGTTTTTGACAATTTTAGAAATTCATTTATTATTAATATCTCTTTTGGCTAAGGTAGTTTTGTTAATAAAGTGTTGGACTGGCAACTGGTTGCTAATTTGAGACCTGCCGATCAAAGATTTCCTATGTATTTTAATGGTAACTGGTGTATGTTAAAGTCAATCTTGGTCACAAAATGCTCTAAGTTCCCATGCAAAATTAATACCTTCGGGTATGACATGCAAGTCTAGGATCCTTGGCCTATGTCTCTAAATTAAAAGGATCCACTTACAATTGGAACTGTAGAACTATATTGTTTTGTTCTCAAAAGAGAGTGTGGTAGTAGTGCTCTGGGGCGCAACTAGAAAAAAATCCTGGGGGGGGTTTCAAAATTTTTATATAATTTTTCAATTAAAATTATTTTTTATTAAAAGTATTTGTAATTAAAATTATTTTTAATTGCAGCTAGTTTTAATTTAAATTACTTTTAATGAAAATTAGTTTTAATTAAAGTTAGTTTTAATTAGAATTACTATTGTATAAATACAGTTTTTTACAATTAATTTAGTATTACTAATTACTGTTTATAAACATGAATTATTTTTCATTTTACATAATCCATATTTGTGTTATTTAATAGATAATTAATGTTTTATTTTTTAAACACAAATTAAGTGTAATGAATAAGAAAATTAATTAATTCTCGTATGTTTTTTTAAATTTTTAAATTAACTAATTAGATAATTTAAATCACCGGATTTGCTGTACAGAAAGGGGATTGTTTCACACAAAGTATACTTAAAACCAAACAACCATTGGAACCGCAGTTCGAAGGGCGAAACCAATGAGCTTGTTTCAAGTAGAACGAAAAGAAAAGAAAACAACCAATAAAATCGTAGTATGAAGATAGTGACATCGTAGGGAATATTCCCAACGACAAGCTTCTAATATTAAATTTTATTATATAAATATAAAAGGAGGATCGTGTAAAGATAACCGGCCAACGCAACGGTCCAAGCTTTCTTTGATTTCGGGAATTGGCTGACCAGATCGCGAAGTGGCATGAGACGATCAGCCAAAATTGGAAGAAAAAATTATTGGCACTTATTTTTGGCTCCGTATAACCATTAAAATTTACTAGCTGCGGTGTGATGTGGCAATTTGGGACAAAGTAATTTTTTTTACATTTTAATTAAAAATCTTGTCTATTTTTAATATATTTTTAAATTAGGGTATTTATACTTTTAAATTAAAAAAGAAAACAAAAGGGGCAATAATAGCAAATTAACTTTTTAATAAAACAAAACAATCGGGCATTCTTTAAATAAGCACAATCACGTTTTGGCCGATAACTAAGAAATTTGATGGGACATATTTAAAGTTTAAGCTGAACAAAAAAATAAATAAATAAATGATTTTTCAAACTTGAACAAAGCTAATTCATATTTGTAAATAAACCTTCGACGTCATAGATGCGAATCTCCGATGTGAAATAATTAAAAAATTATATGCATTTATGCCGCCGTATAAAAATACCAATTAATTATTATAAAATGTGCTTCAAATATAAAACCCATTGAAATCTAATGAAAACAGAACTGAACGGCCATAAAAACAATAAAAAGACAAAAAATAGCGCCCAAGCTTAATTACAAACATATTCATCTTCGGATACTTTAGAGAAGAAATTAAACTTACCAATATTTTGCTCTCTTATGACATCTATTCAATCTTGATCTTAAGATTAGAATACGATAAAAAGACACGCAAAAAACTCCTAACTTGTAATTCATTGATAAATAAAATAAAAAAACTAGTCTCTTAAAAAGAAAAAGATCTTAAACTAGCAAAGAATAACTTAAAATAGACACACAATCGTTTTGCAGTTAACGCAACCAATATAAGAATAATCCTTTAATTAAGAAGTCAAATGAACTTTTTTTATTTGAAAAAATGCCGAGTTCCACGTCACCACCAGACATTGGTAGATACCAACTCCCGACTTCATGGCAATCCCGGGTTGTACGTTGAATGCCGTCGGGACTACCAGGCGGCTAAAGTAGTCTGCTATTACATACGAATTAAAAAAGAAAAGAAAGAAAAGTGGAGAATTATTTGACGTATTGCGAATAAAACCGAACAAAATGCACTTTCAATAGCGATTTCAAAAAATAAATCTTTCATATTTTATATTTATTATGTTTTCTTAATACTTATTTCCTGTCTGAGTCGGCATAGAGGCTCCACACCCGCTCCACGACTTAGCTTTTCATCAAAAATTGCTTCTCTTTTATCTTTTTCTTTCTTTGTGTTATTGTTAGAACAACATTTATAAATATATTTGTTTGGTTTTACTCAGATTAAGTAAATGCAACGTGGTGCTTAAAAAAGTATTAGGACAAAGACTTTCGATTTTAATAGTCAATATATATATTTTTTTAGGGCACTAGCGCTTTTTTTTTAATCCCCCCTCCAACTCAACATTAAAGGAATAAGAATTTTCTTATTTTAGTTCTCGTTTTTAATCATCGCCGCTAGAGCTACACGAGGGCTATTGGCGACGGGCTTCTTAATTTAGAACCACAGTCAAGTGACGAGCCGACATCTGAATAGGCACCCAACGTAACCATTAAGGGCGACAACGTACTCAGCTTCGGAACTTCTAGGATATTTAACGTGCACTTCCTCTACACGGGGTATTCTTCGTCGGACATTTTTAGCTACACTGGCCGTTTATAGGTCGGCAGTTATTTTGACGATGCCCGGACCCGAACCTGGGACGTATCACATGCAAGGCGAACGCCTACTGGGCTCCCCAGCCCCAACTCGGATTTCACAAATGCGAAATGCTCTTTTTCTATGAATTTTTTTTCTTGTTAGCAAATTAAATTGTGACTATAATGCGGGTTCTGGGGAAGGAGGGAGAGAGGTTATGACCCTAGCCCAAGATTTTTTGAATGCACAATATTAGAGCAACTCATAAAAAGTGACAAAAAATTTATAAATTTGGCAAGACATGTCATTTTATCAGAGCTGTCGCTTTCCCCCCCCCCCCCCTCACAATAGAAAAGAGTTTCGTTAGAAATATTTTGTTTTACACAGATTTATACTTCCCGCCACCCATATTTGAAACACTTTGAGGATGGAAAACCGAAAGAATTTTTTTTGCCCTCGGTTTCGACCAAAAAACCGGTTTTTCATAAGGCCAGTCTTTAGGTTCAGTATAACCGAAAAACCGGTTTTTGAAACATCGGTGTTCTTTTCAAAAACCGCCATCCCTACAGTTTCTTATTTTGTTGGCGGCGAGCGAAATAGTGAAATAGTGTTTCTCTATGGAATTTTTTTTCATCACTTTCGATTTTTTTATTGTTAACAAAATAAAATTTGACTATAATATGGGTTCTGGGGGGGGGTTCTGACCCTAGAAACCCCCCCCCCCCCCCCGTGGTTGCGCGCCTGGTAGTGCTGGCCTCTACCCTCCTAAACTAGGTAGAAATTAACTATTTAAGTTAACCTTATTGTTCAGAGCTGCACCTACCACCACATCAATTCTGGGATTTGGGAGTACAAAATGCTCATAGCAGCGAAGATGCCTTAACCTGTTTGCATAATACCCTTCAAAGACACACCAGAATATCTCTTTTTGAATATTTAAAATTTAAGCATTGCATGAAAAGGACTGGAAGCATAATAAATGTTTATGAAATTATGAAGCCCTAATATGTTATAGCCTTTAAAAACCTCAAATATTACTGAAAGTTATGGGATAGCCTTTAAAAGCCTCAAATATTACTGAAAGTTATGGGATAGCCTTTAAAAGCCTCAAATATTACTGAAAGTTATGGGATAGCCTTTAAAAGGCTCAAATATTACTGAAAGTTATGGGATAGCCTTTAAAAGCCTCAAATATTACTGAAAGTTATGGGATAGCCTTTAAAAGCCTCAAATATTACTGAAAGTTATGGGAGCTGTGCTTTTATTATTATTTTAATATATATTATCTGTGTCTTATTAAAAAAATGCATTTCTTCTGATCATGACATAAACATATCTATATCTTTTTTATTCCAGACCATGTGCCCCGTTTGTCTGGATCGACTGAAGAATATGATATTCCTCTGCGGTCATGGGGCGTGCCAAATGTGTGGGGATCGCATGTCAGAATGCCCCATTTGCCGCAAATTGGTGGAAAAGAGAATTTTACTATACTAACTCATTAGCGCATTACAATGCTATACAGTGGAACCTCATAGAGCATCATAATGAGTCACAATAACCGAATTTCTTGTTAACTCATTAGCACAACCTAATGCTATACAGTCGAACTTTGTGAAATTTGAAGGGTACGTCAGCGGGCGTCAATGAATGACAAATTTAAAAATGAGTCAATGAAAAATAGTCATGAAATCACAAATTTTAAAAAAAAAAAATCGCTTAGCCACGTTATCCCATTTTTAATAATAATAATTCACAAAACCAAATTTCTTGTTAACTCATTAGCACAACACAATGCTACCAACCAATCATGTGTCATGACAGTTGAAAGGAACGTTGAAATTATACACAATAACCAAATTGCATGTTACCTCATTAGCATAACATAGTCGAATGTCATAGCAGTTGAAGGGAATGTCAAAATTATTCACAATAACCGAATTTCATGTCAACAATCTGGATGTATTTGAATTCTAATCTGGGTTAAATATTTCAGAAAAAACATTGTTTTCTCTTATAAGTATGTCAGAAACATTTTATCATGTTTAATTACAAGAAAAATTGACTATATATATTGTATGAAAATTTTAAAGGAAGATAAAAACAAAATGATTTTTTTATTTTTCAAATAATCACTTATTTCATTAAAAAATTTATATTTTAAATCAACATTACAGCATTTTTAATTAATGCTAAGAAGGTTTTTGCTTAAATTGATTTACTTAAGCATTAAATCAAAGCTTTACAAAACAGAAAAAGGTTTCAAATCACCTTCAGAAAAATTTCATGTTAACAGGGTTCTACTGTAAAACCCACATTGTGATGTACAGACTGGGAAATGCTTTCAGTTCACCTTACGTAACATTTCCTATTAACAAGATTCAACTGTAAGCCCACACTTTCATTGTTAACAAGTGCAGCTAGTCTGCTAATGTACATATATCTGTATCTAGAGACTACAAACAGTTTGTTGAATTTGTGCATTTGTTTTATGAGGTGTAAAATTTTGTACAACTTATGATTTTCAGGAAAATCAAGAGTGACTGAGTGTTTTATCCAAGTTAAATTTTTGGATATAATGTGTAATTATTTTAGACGGATGTATTTTGATATGCATAGTTTTTTAACTCAGCAGTTTTGCTTTGTTATATCATGATTAATTAAGAATTGTTTGAGTTTGATAATTGTGTTTCAATGTTAAACCTATAACTAAATTATGATTATTATTTTTTGTTTGCAACTATAACTGTCCTTTATGTCGATATCAAATTCAACGAAAACTTTAACAAACTTTTCCTATGGGAAATTAAAGTAACTATATTTTTGATTACTGCTAGGAATATCTTGTGCTATAACAAATAACACCTTACATGGAAAAAAAAATTATCAAATCGACAATTTGTAGTAGTAAAATGATTTATTTTTTTGTAAAATAAATTAATCAGTTAATTTTACCCCAAGTTTTGTAATGATTACTTTAGAATTACACTGATCAATGATTAAAAATTTTGCACGTTATGATAAGTTTTGTTTTGTCATTTTCCATGTATAGGGGTACATGATCTGTACATATTATTTATTATGTAATACTATATTTTAATTAAACAAAAATATTATATAAAAAAGACTAACTTATGGACCGGTATATAATTTGTATTTTGTTTAGTTTTGTGAATTTTATGTTTTGAAATTGTTTGAACTTTTATTTTTACCTTTAAAAAAAAAATTAGTTTCTAAATATTTTATCTGTTTACTAGTGTGCTCTTTGTGATTAGAATTAGTTCATATTATACTAAATTAAAAGTGTTAGATGTTATTAAAAAAAACTGAGTTTATTTAATTTTTAGAATGAGTTTATGTTCATTATTTTCCTGTGGTCATGAAATTTTCCCTTAATATTATAACATTGGGCTTCTTAAGGAGAATAAGTTATTTTTTAATCTTCAAAATTTCATATTACTTTTTTTTCAAAATTTTTGCAATGTCTACTTTTGACTTTAAATATGCAAAAAAATTCAAAAGGTAAGACCAATAAATGAAATTCTATTTCAAACAATGTATGTATAAATAACTGTTTGATAATAAATAAATACTTGAAATTTAAAACAAACATGTAAAATTTACCCTAAACGTTAGTTATTACTGTTGTTAAAATAATTGTTTTACTTGAATAAAACAAGTTGTTGAACTAAAAGAAGTATTTTATAATGGTTCTTTTGATGTATATAAATATTTTAACAATGTCGAGTAACTGCTTCTCAGGCCCAAATGTAAGTACCATCATCCTAACGGACGTGTCAAATATTATAGCATGAATAAATCTCATTTTGATTACAAGTGTTTTTTATGTAAATTTTAAAATGTGATTTTTTGTTTATAATAAATTTCGCTTTTTAAAATGGTGTCAATCATTTCAACAAAAATAAAAAAACAATTCAGTTCTTTTCTTTTTGTATTCTGAGATTTTTATATTTAAAACAATCAAGTCAAAAGAAAAAAATTTAAATTTCAAATTTATTTCATGTCAGATATAAAAAGTGGAGAGTGCCCTATTTCGACTTTCACAAAAACTCGACAACGAAATTAATTCAACTAACCTATAGCATGGTTATTAGAATCTTTGCATGTGGTTCTACACTAACAGCGCTAACTGAATATAACTTAAAGGGTTAAAAACAATGTTCAAAATAGGATGATCCATTTGAAAAACAACTACCAAGTGAGTGTTTCTAACTTTTTACCTATCCACACATTTCATTAATGATATAATAATATACTGGGGAAAATAATTTGAGAGACGTTCTCACCTCGTACTATATAATTACGACAATATCAAAAATATTTGCCCTGAACACTGGAATAAATTTATGAAATTCTGTGTCTTCAATAACTTCCTTTTCAATGGTGAACATATTTATTACAATGTAGCTATTTCAGCGGTCTCCTTACCAACTTTTTCTTCGAGTTTAAGGCAGACTGTCAGTCCCATAGAGCTAATGCATTAGTCATGAAATCACAAATTTAAAAAAAATCGCTTTGCCACGTTATCCCATTTTTACCAGGTATGGGAATTATCATAAAATCATTTTAAAGCAAAATTGAAAAGAAAATAACATCCAGTTATTTAATTAATAATTGATAAAGTTTTAAAATAGTATCGCCCTCTGCTGTATATTTTTGACATTTTAAAATTTCAAAAAATTTAAATACTGGATAACATTTTCTTTTCAATTTTTTTCTTCATTTCGATGATATGTTGAGTTCCATTGCGGAAAAAGGCTAACATAGCTAATCTAGTTATGATTCTATAGCTAGTACTCTTCTGTTGCTGGGGAGCGTAGGTTAGGCGCTGTTCCTGCATACGAAATGTCCCAGGTTCGGTCCCGACGCTGCTTATGATGTCTCTCCTGAAAAAAGGTGTAACTACTCAGGGTTCGGCTCGTCACTTACGGTTCTAAATTAAGAAGTCCGTCTGCAATAGCTCTTGTGTGACGATATTTGAACTTAACTCTTTGGAGTGGTTCGACTGACTCTGTTAAGTCAGAGCCGCCAACCCATGCTTAATCAAAACAACCGAACAAATCAAAATTATATCATTACTGAAATACCAACAGCGATCTTAGGAAATACAGGAGTGAAATCCTGCAGGTAGTGCGTCACCTGAAACAAGCAAATTTAGACGCAATTCTAGCTAATAAGCCACTGGTGCCCCGTTAGTTTTATCAATTTTTTACCAAAATAAACACTACAACTTCTTCACTTTCTAGGAAGGAAAACTGTCAAAATGTGTTTTGTGTTTGAGAGTTTGAGATGCGATATAGAAGATGAGAATAAATGATAAGTTTCAATGAAAAATTCTTACTTGTTCTTGTTTTTGTTTGAAATATTTAATTAAGTAATGTTATTTAACTATGATAGTCTACAAAAGTAAACTTATGTTTGTTATTCTGCTCCTTAGAAACTACGATATATGCGTAAGTATTTGTCTAAGTTAAATTTAGTAATTTATTGGCAATGTGGTGGGAAATGTATTTATTTAATAGTTAAAATGATTTCCTCTTATTAAATAGTTGATCGAATGTTAAGAATCGAAGACATAACACTAAATAAATATTCTAAATTGCTGATTGTTATGTAGCATAACGGTATATATATATATCCTCCTAGGATATAAAGAGTTACCGGCATGCTTGTAAAAAGAAATAATTTTCATTATTCTGTTTTTGTCTTGCTAATTGAGTTTTTGTTGGTTATAGTAATAGATTCCCTATGAATAAATTTCTGTTAGTAAAAAATGTTTATAATAAATGTAACGGAATTCAGTGTTCAATTCAGATGAGCTATAGATTTATAGTTATCCATAGAAATGTTTTTTTTTTCGACCCTGGGATTGCCTAATGCATTTAAATATTAATTGACTTTTCAATGCAGCAACTTGTGAAATTAGGCTTGCTTTTGTTTGAAAGCTAATTTGCAACAGATTTGTTTTGTTTTTTTAATTTGAAAGTTATTTATTGCTTATGGTTTATAGTGCATCTTTATATTCTAAAATTATAAAATGATTTCTATTTTAATGCTGCAAAAATATGGTGTCTTAAAAAATATTGTGCATAAAAGTAACTAATTTATTTTAATAAACAATTTTTTATTACATTTTTTTAATTCAAGCTTTTGCTAAATGATGTGTATTTTAATCTTACCTTTTCATGTATATTTAATCTTACCTTATCATATATTTGAAAGTGGAAATCTACCGTTATCATTGAGACATTTTCTCTCTCTCTCTCTCTCTCTCTCTTTTTTTTTGGGGGGGGAGAGAGAGAGAGAGAGAGGGGATGTAACATTTAATTTTCTGTTTTGAAAATAAATTGAAATACCCACCTTTCTGCAAGAACTTGCAGTTTGTAATTTTCATAATAATTATCAATTTTTTACACTAAGTTTAAAACATAACCATTACTAGTTGCTTACTATTTTTTTCGCATTGCAATGGTATGGTAGCATTTTACACCTAAATTATTACAATTGAAGACAATGTGAATGGATTATTTTTTAAATATTACAAAATTTAACAAAAAAATACAAGTATCCTAAAAGAAAATTAAAATAACTCTAATATTTCTTTTCAAGAGAAAAATCTAATGAAACATAAAATATTGCAGGCATATTTTAAACAATCTATCATTCAAAAGATATTTAAAAGTTTTTAGGTTTTCTTTTTAACAAGAGTTTTTTTTTTATAAATAATACAGAACAAATACATAAACTAAATAAAAGAAAAAATGTGTATAAGCATGTGATTTTAGAAGTGAAATTATTGTTTTGGAAGAATTTTTAATTTTTTTATAGGTTTGTTTCTTGTAAAGCATAAATCTTTGTTGTAACATTAAAAAAAAGCCAACAGCCACATTTTAAAGTTAGGGAAAAGGCTGGTTGCCTATGGAGAATCTAGTTCTACTATCAAACAATCATAATTGTTTTACTATTTTTTGTTTAGTGACTGATTTTCATTATTTTAAATGTGTCTAAAAATCTCAGATTCAAAAGTTATTTTTTCAAAATAACTGAGTTACAATTATTTAATAAGTAACGAAGTAGTTTAAGAGTAACTTCTCTGTTACAGTTACTTAATTTGAAAAAATACTGTTACTTTTTGAAATTGAAATAAATTTGCAATTGAACCATCTTACGGTTTTGCATAGAGAACCAATATAACAAAAAAATGACAATCGGGAAAAAAGCTAATAACAAAAATCATCGTTACATTTTAAATAGTTAAGTTTAAGACGAACATCGAACTACCAAATAGGTCTGAGAAGTAATGCTTGCTAAAATATTTACTTGAGAAGTGACGGAGAAGGAATGAAATTTTTCGTTCTTCATTACCACTAAAAGTAACTAAGTTTTAGTTACTGTCTGAAAAATCTAACTGTGTCACCAAAGCCCCCTTAACAGTTATAAGCAACACGGAACTCCAATCTCTGCTAAATATTGTAAAAAGTTTTTAAAGAAGGCGATTTCAATCGTATAAAACTTAAGATAAGAGTATGGGGTTTTATTAAAACTGTTTGTATTATAACTGTTCTAATATTATTTTTTAGATAAGTATATCGATTTGTTGATGGTTAGTCTATGATCTTATATTCAATTAATGTTCAATTTATAAATTAAACGTTACTTGTACTCTTGTCAAAATGTATGCTTAAATATTCCCTTGTTCAGTGTACAGTAAAACCGGGGCAGTATTTCTAAAAAAAGCTGCAGACTAGAGTGGTAAGTTTTTAGTTGTTGCAGTTTGGATAGCCTGCCCAGATTTGTTTTAGTGACTAGATTTTGATTTAAGTAATCATCGAAAATTTTCCATAAATCGTATTTAATGTACATGATTTAAGTTTGAAAAAATTATGTTTAATAAAATGGAGGTCTATTTGGGTAATTTTTATTAATAAATGGGGTTGTAAAACAAATTGAACTGTACTGGTTTCCATAAATTTGACAATTCATTCTAAAGTTATATTGAAGAATTTCATATCTTCATTATATTTTCCACACAAATTTATGTCAACTGGAACTTTAAAAAATGCTCTGGTTCTTTATCTAAACTAACTGAACTTAATGTAACACACACACACACACCAATAAACACCAATTCTATCCTTTTGTTGTATAAAATATGTATGCATTTGCATGCCTTATGAAATATGAATTAAAAGGGCTGGAAAATGAACTTTTGTCTTTCTTGTAGAATATCTGGTTAAAAATATCTGAGTTATCCTCACTTCATTACTACAATAAATAATCAAGATATCACATTGCACCTGTGCCCCTTTTTATACCCTTACCCTATGATGTGTATATCCTGATTATGTATTAGTTTTCCTTACAAACCTGGATTTTGAAAGAAAGTAAATAGCAAATAAAAGGCTGTAATATCAAGGTATATTTTTTATTTCTTTAATAAGGACTCAAATTTTCTTGGTTAGAAAGAATACTAATAACAAAAATTTAAAATGGATAATCTTTTAGAATCTACAGATACCAGAATTTTTTTTTACTAAAAGTTAAATTCACTAGTTGAATCTGACTGATGTTGTGTAGTTGACCAAATGTAATGACCCAAACCGTTATAATATAGCGACCAGTCTAAATTTGATGATTTGGTCTTTTTAATGATATCTGACGAATCAGATTGATATTTTACTTCAACAAAACTTATGCAATATAGCGAGTTTACTTTAATTTTAATGATCACAAAAACTCACTAATAACAGATACAGATCATACCTCAAGTACAGCCTACCTCAAGTACTTATAGCTGTATCTAAAAAGGGAAACAACTGCCGATATAAAACTCCTACCAAATGAAAATTGGATCGTAATAGCATATATTAACAGAATTTGAAATTTTGTAAAATTGACGTATTAAAAAATTACATCCCTAAAGCATACCGGACCGGACAGTTACTTGTATAGTTTAATCTTTTTCTCCAATGCTCAGAAATATTATGGTGAAATATGTCTCGAAGAAACTATGTATAAGAAAAGGAATGAGGGTTTCCCTTAAAATTCGTAATTTCTAACCAAATCCCTGATTCCTCCTAACCAAATTCATCTTATTGTAATACATTTCACAAACTTGTTGCTACAAATTTTTTTTTTAAGCTAAAATTTATATTCACGTACTCCACAATTCACTTGAAAACTAAATAATTGACATATATTCAAATTAAAGTCTTTTCAATTGAACCCTTTGTGCTTTTACTTAATTTTAATTTGTTACCTCGCAAGACCAAAAAAGTTACCAGTTGTTCTAATGTTAGGTCTGTGAGACCTACTTAAAAAAAACACAGAAATTTTGAGTGAAAGAGCGCAGAAACTTTGAAATTGGTTCCATTTTGCGTATTTTGACACCTTTCCTCAATGTTTTATGCAGGGGCGTAGCTACCGCCGTATCAGCCGTATCAATTATACGGGGCCCCCGGGCCACGGGGGCCCCCTACGTGCGTAATCAAAAATTAATAAAAACTTCCCAATTTTTTTTCACAAATGCCAAAAGTAAAAAAAAGCAATTTATTTTTTTTCCCGCGTAAAGCGTGCGTTCAAAAGTTGTCAACACCCTACATCGGCTATTGCGGGCTGCGGGAACATAGATATACGCGGGAACAAAGATTTCAGAACCTTTGCGACCTGAGTAGTATGTTCAAAATATTACAACTAAACCGGAGAAACTCCTGTCTCCTTCAAACGAAGAGATATTAAACGCTTCAGGAGCACAAAACTGTCGGCTTTTTACAGTAAAGACATCTCAGTTAAACTTATGATCAATTAAAGGCTCTAAAAACATGCATAAAATCTGAAATTCAAAAAATTCATTCCATTAAGGAACTCTTTGAATTATTGCTGATAAAATTCAATAGTCTTGCATGCAGTTTTCCCGAGATAATAACAGCATGCTTTTTATTCTTGACGCTTCCAGTTACAACCACAACTGCTTGAAGAAGTTTTTCAGAATTGAAACTGATAAAAAAAATTACCTAAGAATTTCGATGGGACAGGAACGCCTGTCAGATCTGTCACTATGTGTTGTCCATAGAGCTAGAAACTTTCGAAAAACTAAAGTCATCATCATCTATAAATGATTTAATAAATCAATTTGCCAAAAAAAAGGCGAGGAGAGTGTGAATTTAATTTTAGAAAAAGTGACAGATACATAATTATGATGAATAACTGGGCAATTCCAAAATAATTTTTAATTTTATTTCCCTTGGGAATAACCTTAAAAAAATTAATATTTCTTTAAAAAAATTCTTATTATACTAAAAGACTGGTCCTTATATAATTGCAAAACGGAATTTTAAAGCAAAGAAACTCCAAAAAAATTTGAGAACACAGAACAATGCAGAAAAATCCTTACCGTAGTGTGTCCCAAATGTCCATTTTTTTTTAGTTTAGGGCTCAAGCCAACATATTTTTGAGCTAAAAATTACATTCATTTATATTTTAAATTGAACTAATACTGTAGCTTAACAAATTAATTCCATTTAAATTTTGGCTTTTAATATTTATAATGTGTTTTTCTGGTCTCCTAACTATGTCCCTGGGTTTTGGTACAACATTCTCTGACCTCATTCCTAAAGTGGTGAAGAGAGGCACTGGATTGAGCTACAGTGATTCTTCAACCATGAAAACTGTATTGCAGAAAATTCACATTTCGGTTAGTAGCCACATATTTTTGCTAAAATTCACCAATCAGCACAACATTAAAAAAAAAAAAAAAACTCAGTGAAATTGGCTGTGAGGCTTTATTGCTTTCCTTACAGTCTCCCAGGTAAGGCTAATTTTTCCTTGATAATTGATTTTTTTACTATAAATATGTTTAAGATAGGCGAATAACCAAAATTAAAATTTTTTACTATTTCTTTAATCTTTTCCAAATTTGGCACAGTGATTTCAAATATAATGAACAATGCTTTTTGGGCAATTTTTGTTATTTAAATATAATTGATTTATTTTAAACGGTGTTTTTCAACTAAAAAAAGGAGGTTACGCTAACACTTCCAGCATAAAAAGTTTTACATTAATTTACCTGAAATTTTTCACAGATGCTATTTTAATATATATCTGTGCCATGAACCTCTAACATCTGGTGTAAGAATACAAGTTTTTTTTTTAAATGTCCAAGTGTAAGTTAATCGAAAACAAATCCTTTTTTTTGTGGTTAATTTATAACATTTTTCTTAATAACTTTTTCCTTGTAAATTGTATGTAACTCTAGAGGGTCATTGCACGTATCAGTTCAAAACGAAGAATTTAACACATGATAAACGTTCATAGGATGAAAATTCAATGTGGTAGACTTGTTGGCGTAAACCTCTTTTTTTTAGTAGAAAAACACCGTTTAAAATAAATAAATTATATTTAAATAAAAACAAAAGCCTAAATAGTATTATTCATTATATTTGAAATCACTATGCCAAATTTGGAAAAGATTAAAGCAATAGTTAGAATTTTGGGAAATTTTGGGCATTCGCCTACCTTAAGTGGAGTACAAGAAGTAAAAAAATCCATTTTTATTAAACTGGAGTTAGTTTCAACATAAAAAAAAAGCGTGAATGTCCTTACCTTCCGTTCCTGACTTCCCGGTCCTTACCGTCGTAATGATCTAGGGATGGAAAACCGAAACCAGTTTTAAGACTAACCGTTTTTTTTTGTGATTTCAGTTTCATTGAAAAACAGTTACTTTCGTAAGACCGGTTTTGACCGGTTTCTTTAGCATCGGTGTTTTCGGTTTCATTGAAAAACAGTTATTTTCGTAAGGCCAGTTTAAACCAGTTTCTTTGGCATCGGTGTTTTTAAATAATAGCCATCCCTTGTTATTATTTTTTGTTTTTTACAAATGAGCTTTGCTGAACTTCTTTTTTTTCATTTTTATAGAACCCTTATAAACCTTTTGACAAACATTTAAAGTGATTTTGAAAAAATAAATTTAAAAAAAAATTGTATACCTGAAATTAAAAATTATGGTAAAACTGCCCAAATATTTCTTTTAATTTTATGCATTTTTTTCCTCTGAGCGAAATCTTTACCCTTCCTAAGGGCCCCCAAACAAATTTTTATACAGGGCCCCGCCAAGGCACGCTACGCTTCTGGTTTTATGGTTCATCCGGAGATAGAAGAAATATTGCAGGCAGGCAAACAGACAGATACAGTCACACATTAATAGTATAGATGGCTAATCATTCTGTAAAACTTTTGAAACAACTTTTGTTATTTGTTCAATAATTACTATCTATTTTAACCTTAAAAAGCTTCTGTTGTAATATTTACTTAACTTATTATTATAAAAATCATTGCCTTATCACCTGCCCAAAGGTCTTCACGATATGAGCATTAGAAAACGTGTATTACATTACCTTGTATCCGAATTAAAAACGGCTTTTGCTTCGACGCGATTGTCGATGTTGTAATAGTGCCAGGATGCTACTGGAGTTATTGTGTAATTAACTTAAACAAAAGAAAGATATCTTTTTTAAACTGTCGTGCCTGCAAAAGCAAAGATATCATCAGTTGACCCCCGTTCAAATTACGAGGCCGTTGTTAATAACTCACTTGTACCTCTATTGCGACGTTAATTCAACCAAACTTAAAAAAAATAAAGGAAAAGATCAGAATTCTCATAAATATGCTAGGGTTGTTTCACATTTATCAATCATATAAAAAAGCTTATTTTAACGCACATTTTACCATCAAGAGATGCAGGCTATTTCTATACTGTATTATAAGTTTAAGGATTCGAAGTATATAATGCTTATATCCAGCCCGAGTTTTTTTTATGTGCCATAAAATATTAGTTTTTTGGGGAGAAATTCTTTCAAGTAAGATTTTTTTTTTCTCAGCACTCCAGAATATTAATTGGGTTTGTCTTTTTTCCCGTTACAAACTTGTTTATTATTATATATAGTTTGGGTTCTACACTAAGAGTGAGTAATGTATTATGTATTTAATTGTTTTATATTGATTGAGCTTTGATTTGCAAAAAGTATCAGCATTCCTTTTCCTTAAGTATTTTTGCATACCTCAGTCTTAGACTGAATTAAAATTATAGCCTTCTTGTAGCTCTAGTGCGATGATATTCAAACTAAACAGAATTGAAATTTTTATAGGTCTTTTCAATTAAAAACAGGAATTAAATTATTTTTTAAATTTGCAATTTTGCATTTGTAGGTACAAAAAAAGTTGTGTCTATAGATAGTCCTTGCTATCCCTGATCAGATTTAATTACAGGCAAAAGCTGAAGCTTTTTCTTGGCGGGTCAATATAAAAATGACTTGGAACTTTTTCGCTCGGAAACACCCATTCTTAACTAGACATTTTTTTTTTTTGTAATCACTGAGTGCTTCAACACAAAAACGATCATCCTCTTTTTATATCGATACTGTCAATGACCTTTCCTCCCCAAAACAGTACAAAATCTATTTTTTACTAAAAGCTTTCATTCCTTTTGAATTATTGGAACCGTATATTTCAACTGTAACGTTGCGTGTCCACGTCCAGAACGACAGATCTAAATCAGGTTAGGTTGCGTCACTAAAGGGGCTTCCCGAGCTAAAAAGAAGCCCAGCTGTTGTGGTCATGTGACCATTTAAAATCGATATATGCTATCTGGCTGGGCCTTGCAGACGTCATGGCGAAGGTCCCGCCACTGCCACTGGTCTACCCTGCGTAAACAGGACATTGTCTATAAAAATGGCTTTTGTATGCAAATTTGTTTGCACTGTTCTTCACAATATCGGAACGTAAACCTTTTTGTTTTAGTCCATTAAACGCTTAAAAAAAGAGAGGATACTACACTTTTAAAGCAAAAGAGTGATATCCACTCATATAGGATAAGTGCATTTTCGACACTGGAAAGGAGTGAAAATTAACTCAGACTGAGTTAAAATCACTCTTTTGGAGTGATCCTGTCGGAGTTTTTGCTAAACAAAAGAGTGAATTCCACTCCAATAGGATAAGTGCATTTTCGACACTGAAAAGAGTGAAAATTAACTCAGACTGAGTTAAATTCACTCGTTTGTTTTAAGAGTGTATGCACAAAAATGTCATTTTTTAAATGCTTATTTTGTTTTGTAACTCCTTGTAAATATTGATGCAATGTTTTATCTTAATTGGAAAATTGGTTCTGAAGCATTTTCTTGGTTATCTCTTAACCTTGGCTCAAAAACGAAAACTTTTGACTTCAAAAGTGTTCTCTAGTTCAATCACGGGTTTATTAAAGTGTCCAGTATGGATTTAAGATGAAGGGTGTTACGAATCGCTGGCATATTTTACTTAAAACTAATTTTTCATGCTTTTTTGCATAAAGTTTTGAACTAAAATGCTTATATTAATAAATATATACATAAATTTAGGACACTTATAAAATGGTTCATCAATGCTATCTCCCGTAACAAGATGCTTTTCCCCCCATCTTTGGCAGACTTTAAATCTACAATTTTTGCAAATATTTGTCTGCCTGCGATTCTAAAGCCGCTTGTTTACTTTAGAACTCCTTAAAATCCTCCTGATCTGAAACCCAAGAGGACTCTAGTTAATCTCCCGAACGAAGCCAATTGCAGTCTTGGTTTTCTCTAACTGGTAAATTAACCCGTTAGGATATTGTTCCCTGTTCCGTCGGCCTACAATAGGGATGCAACGTATATGTTACATTTAAAAAACAGTTATAATTTATTCATCTTGCTTGCATTTTATTAAGTGTACTTTATCACGTTTTGTCCTCAATAACAAAATTTTCTTCAAAAACAGTTGGTGCTATGAAGTTTTGTTTGGCTTAAAACCTTCGAAAGTTTACAACTTTAAAAAAAAAATTAAATGGGGTCTTAAGAACTACAACGCTTTCTTATTTACATAAACTGGAGAATAATAATTTCACAAATGTACAATATATGTAACTAATTTTTTGAAAATATTTATTTATCAGTTTTTTTTGTCTATGTCCACACATTTGTTGAGAGTAGACTTAGAATATAAAATACATTCACAAGCTTAGGTTTCCTAAGGTAAACGATACCGCTTTATGACGTCACAGAAATATTAACGTATAGCGATAAGTTTATATTTATAGCAATTTGGACGCAACGATTACGATGCTTAGGAAACCCAGACTAAATACATACTTTATGTTGTCATGTGGGGAAATTCAATTTTTTTTTTGACGTACGCGTGATACGTCATATTGTGTAAGCATTTCAATCAAATAACTTGTATTAGAGAATACAGTGTTTCTTTTTGAACATCATTTACCTCATAGAGGCTTCGGTATTTGAGCTCTCCTAATCATCTCCCGGTTCGTTGCATAGATGACAAAAGGCCCCGTCACCCGTGACCGATTCCGTTTTTGAATGTTCTGATCCTTTGCAAAAAAAGTCATTTCTCTTTGTTACACCCTTTGGAAATAGGCTGCTAATTCACAGCCATCTCTTGTGCAGAAAGGAGTCATGTCCATAGAAGAGTTACCTACTGCGCTTTTTCTTTCAGCATTCTGTTGATAGTCAAAGCGTCTATGGAAATTTTCCTGTGATTATGCCTTTTTGAATTGGACGATTCATTTAAAAGAGGATAATGCAGAGGATACTTTGTGACGGAACATCACCTTTCATGTTAGACAGAAAAGAGGTGATGATATGCCTTTAGCTGAGAGCCATAATGGTATAGCTCCTATATTATTTCAATGAAAGATATACCACTACGGCTCTCGCGCGCAGTTATGTTGATTCACAGGTTTTTGTAAAAGAAATCAATGGAATTCCCGTTGATGCGTTGCTATCGTTCATTGAGTTTTGTGGTGTTGTCAAAACTGAGGAGGGGTTGTCATTGAACATGTTGTTAAGGTACATTGTTAGTTTTATTTTATTACGTTTTTTTAAAGATTTTTTTTCTTATGGTATAATTCTCCATTGCTTTCTTATGAGCACTTAGTCAATTCTCCCTAATTTATTTTTAAAATATTTCCTCTAATCATGGTAATGATAAGCAAGGAAAGCTTTGTGGAGAGTGAACAGTTGGTTATATTTTATTTTAAACTTTCAACTTAATATATATTTTGTTTGGTCTTTGGGATAAAAAAAATGCGTTTTTACTTTCAATTGAAGATAAATAAATGATTGGAAACTATAATTAAAAAAAATATTTTTAGAAAGTTGGAGGAAGCCATCTTTAAATTTTTATCATTAAGGCTACATACAATATTAATATATATTTCTGTTACAAGAAATCTTTTCAATTTCACTTTTACGACAATTCCTGTGCATTAAATTATTTCAGAAATTTGTTGAAAAACATGCCCAAAGGGATGAGTTGGAAAATAAGAAAATTAATATGTCTGTAATCCTTTTACATGTGACTCCATACTTTCTCCAATTGACACCTGGAAAAACATTGGTTTAGCTCCCCAGTTATTTTAGGTTTCTTCTTCCTCGTGGTTCATATCATATCTTGCATTATATTCGTGTTACATCGAAAATCGGCTAAAGAAGCTTTAAGCCGATTCCAAGATTCTTCTTATCCGAAAAAAGAAAAGTATATCTAAATCCGAAATTTCTCTTGCGTTTTCAAGCATATTTTCCTCTTCTCATTCCACATTTAGCTTTTACAGTTTACTTGAAAGCCGGTGGATAGGTCTTTTTTCCCACCGTCTTTTTTTTTAAAAATTAGCTTCCGTTTCCTTTCCCTCTGAATGTCAAAGGTATATCTTGTAAATCGCTCTCACAAGTTGGTTTTTGAGAAAGAAGTTCGTTAAAAAATTTCTGGGAGCTAACGGAATTAATGTGTTGCATTTGGATGTTAGAGGTTTGGCTTAACGACCATAGATAGCAGTTTCATGGCAGATTTTCACATTTTTAAGCTAACTGAGATCCAGTTCATTTAATAAAAAATTAGATTTCACTAATACATAAGAAAAAATTCTGGAAGTTAAAGGAATTAATGTGTTGTATTTCACCGTTAGAGGTTTGGCTTACGACTTTACGACCATAGATTAATTTCATGGCAGAATTTCCCATTTTTAAGCTAAATGAAATCCAGTTCATTTAATTAAAAAATTAGATTTCACTAATACATAAGAAAAAATTCTGGAAGTTAAAAGTAATTAATGTGTTGTATTTCAACGTTAGAGGTTTGGCTTACGATTTAACGACCTTAGATTGCAGTTTCACGGCAGATTTTCACATTTTTAAGCTAACTGAAATCCGGCTCATGTACTTAAAAATTATTAATTAAAAAAAATTCACCAATACATATCTTAGCATAATTCTTTTTTTATCTACTAAACTGAAGGCGTTTAACTATGTAATACGATTTAATTAATAAAATTTGGTGGATATTTTCTTGATCAAATCAAAGTCCATATGATGGTCCTAAAGGACGCACATATTTGTAAAATAATACATTCTGAAGAAATACAAAATTAATTGAAAGTCAATTCTTAATATGTTCAGAAAGGTGAAAATAGTTACATCATTGGAAATGGAATGGAATTTTTAAACTATGTATTTTTTTAATTGCATTGTATTTAAATATATTATGATACACAAAGGGCTGAAGTGATCGAAAAATCATTTTCTCTAAGATTTTTCTTGAAATTTATTAAATGCATTCCCAAAAGTTCATTTATAAAGACAGAGAAATCTCTAATCATAATAGAAGGATAGGACATTTTTTGTTAATGATTTCTTTCATTTTTTCAATCCTGTCAGCTCTTTAGAGCCATTGTTCGGAGTCACACTCCAGAGACCACAATATTAAGGTGGCCTGGTTCTTATCAAAATATGATGAACCGATTGTTCGGGCCGAGATTAATGCCTTTTGGCTCTGGTGTCATAGCAGTTGTGTCTTTGGAGTTTCGCCAAATTGTTTTTACATCTTCTTGAATGAGAATTGTCACCGTTAAGTGGGTGCATGAGTTCTGGACGATCCGTCTTCTTCTTTTTCGAAGTTTCTAGTTATGTTCTAACTTTAGATAGAATCTAAAGTTGGAATCTCTCTGGAGTAGAATTATCCGTTTTCGTCATTACTTGTTATGGATAAACATAGAATTCTTCTCTTTCATGTGGTTTCAACGTATTGTTAAATAATTAAAATGAAATCGAGTTTTAGTTATGTCCTTACTTTATAAATAGAATAAATACTCACCAGAGTAGACATATTTGTTTTTTGTATTGCTATATAGTGAATGCCCTCGTGTAGCTCTAGTGCGACGATAATTCAAACATTACTTAACTTATAGCTATATAAGTAAATGGATAATAATAGAGTTATTTTCCAATATTTTAATTTTTTAAAAATAAATTGTGTCAAACATGAGATATTGTACTTTATATGCATCTTGCTTCTATAAGCCATGGAACATCTATAGTTATCAGATCAGTGCATTGAAAAATACAATACTAATTTTCTTTACATGTTTTACGATTATCTAGTTGAGTTGAGACAGAGAAGTATAAATTTTGATTAATTTTTTAAATAAGTTGCATCAGAAGAAACAAAAGTTCTAAAATATCGTACTTTCCTGTTATCTTAATCATAACTAGTTCTTATATGTAGCTCTAGTGCGATGATAATTCAAACTAAACTAAAGATCTTATTGTACGGATACAAAGTCATGCGAAAACACGGTATGAAAGTGAGGTATCCTATCTCAATTGAAGTAACATAATGTATTTTTTATAATTTAAAAAAGCATTAGAGTTGCAATAAAAATCGTCACCAGGTGTACCACACATGTTTTTTATGTACATTTTTACCCTTCGATATACCGTGACTGCTCTACTTTTATACCGTTAGTTTTTTTTTTTTTTTTTAAATCATACTTGGATTTCATGTTAATTACAAGTGCATTCCTAAGCAACTGGGTAATTACCGTACTCCTTTTCTGTTAGCATGTTACATGCTGGTTTTGAATTTAAGTTGGACTTGTATCTTAAAGTCATTAGCTTGGCATACAGCCATGTGAAACGTTTTTAATAGGGTTTAAGCGTAATATGTAAGTGTAAAATATTTATAACAAGGTTAACTTATGCATTTGGGAATATTTTTTTAAGTCGTTTATAAACTATTACTAATACTCATATTATTAATACTAAAAGCATTTTCGACTGAATAAACGACTCAAAAAAGTTATTGCATTTATGATCATTTCATTTTCATTTCACTGATGGAAATTCTAAAGCAGAATCTTTTAACTACAGCTTGATAAGGAAATATAATAGGATTATACTCACCTAACTTAACAAAATATTACAGCGATATTTGGTGCATTAATAAATTCCTTTTGTCCCTTTAATAAGTAGGAAAATTTCATAAGCAGTATCAGTTAATTATAAAAAATATAAAAATAATTTCATTGTTATTTTATTTATTATTTAAAATTCGTGGAATGCTTATATTGTGTGTTACTATTAAATAATTGTAAAAAAATATTTGTTTAGTTCCTAAATTAAGTTGTATAACTTAAACTTCATATTTTTATGGTATTAACTCGTGTTCATTAGCTTACAAGCCCAGTTTTTTTTTAAAAAAATAAAGTTTCAAACCTTATAAATTATGACTTATAAATTACACTATTTTATATTTTGTATGGTTCTTATTTATTTTATTGAGCTTAATTTCAATATTCAATAATATTGTAGGATGTTAGAAATTTTAAAAGGGGGAAATTCGTATTTAAATGCATAAAGGAGTTTAAAAGGTTTGATATTCATCTAATGAAGAATGGTTTTTTAGAGAAAAATATACATGAAATTAAAAAAATTTCTAGACTTTCACTTCGAATGCAAAAATCGTAATTAGGAACAGTACATGTATAGTCTAAATGCTTAATAACTAAATATACAACCACAATTATTAATGAAAATTTTTGAATTAATTATTAAAGCATTAATAACTATTAGTTAGTTTGGAATTGAAAAGTATAACTTATTTTGTGATAGTTCCAAAACTTTAGTAGTGTCGTTTTTAACTATATTATTGGAATATGTATGATGGTTTGAATTACAATTGACTCTTTTCTCTCTTTCCAGATTTGAGATTATAACATGGGAAATCTTTTGAGGCTTCTCTCTCGAGATGATAACCCAAAATACGACGTTTTTGTTGATTTTGAAAGTAAGAACTTTAATAGAATGTTTCATTTCTAAATTTTGTAATAAAAATGTATTTAAATGATACTATCTAGAGTAAGAGTATAAAGTTTTAAAAAAAGTCTAATTTATAAAAAATAAAATCTACATATGGCAAAGACATTTAGATAATTACTTTTAATGTAAAACAAATTATTAAACTTTGAATTGATGTAAACATTATTTTATTTGTTTTTATTTGCTTTAAACTTTCAATTCATAATTTGATTGGATATATTTTAATTAATAGTATTAAAATAAAGTACCTGTAAAAACCCCTTTTTTCAGATTTAACAAAAATTATGTAATGTAGCTTTTATTTAAATTTGTTACAATATAATTCCTACCTCAAATTAAATGAATGCAATTAATCTTTCAAAGTTGACACAATTGTTTTTTAACCCTTTCAGTCCCAGTGATGACAATTGAATTGGCATCATCCTGTTTATGATCTTATATTATAAAATAATAGGGCTGACATCTATTGGGATTAATTAAAAATATTTTCTAATAGAAAATTTTTTCAAGAATCGAATTATGTGCTTTTTGATATAAGTGGCTATAGACGATCAGGAAAAAAAATTCTAAAATGATGATGCCAGATTGTCATTTGGACTGAAAGGAATAATATTACTACCAAAAATAAATAGTTATTATTTTATAAATATAATATTTTGCTTGATTGCTGTTTCAAAGTACCGTGTATTTTTTTTATCAAATAGATGCTCAACCTACAGATTTAGAACGGGAATCTTATGAAATTGTAGATGAAGTTTTACAGTATTCAAAGGATATCTTACAAGAACTACAAACTTATAAAGGAGCAGTAAATGAAATAAGAGAAGTAATATATGTGTTTAATTGAAAAATCTAATCATTCAAATTTAATTTTAAAATATTAGGTTTAAATTTTTAACTGACTGCTTTGTTTACACAATTCGTTTTAATATTTTATAGATATCTTTTTAAAATTATAAGTATTTTTTTTGTTTTACATTTTCTATAATAAATTACATTGATGAATTATACAATGGGTCATTAGAAAATTCTTAATGCTATCTGCTTTTTCAAAGTAAAATTTTGCTTCTTAACTCAAATAGGAATTTAAATTAGTTGAGTACATATTAATTTTGTTTTTGTATTCATACTGCTATTTAAGTGTAAGTGTAGTATGTAAAACTTGCACTTTTTATTTATAAGTAATATTTGTATCATTTTGTTCATGTGTCTTATGTCACATAAGACAAAATCGGGATAAAATCAGGACAACTACGACCCCTGCTTATGTGTGAGAGCTAAAAAGCAATTACAAATTTATTTCTCATATTATAATTCACATTTTCCTGACCAGATTAAAGTATTAAACTATAAAATGTTATTGTGCAGAGGAGTAGATTAAAAGCAATTTCTTTTATAAGGTTAATTAGCATTTTAATATTTTATAACTATGATACAATCAGTCCTAATATTTATTTTTATTTCCATCGTTATAGAAGTTTTCTTTATATTTCAAAACTATGCTGTATATAAAGTCATAGTTACGTTTTGCTAATGTTAAATGCCAATTAAATCAAGATTTACATTTCTTTTATTGTAATACTACTTTACATACTTAATTTTAAAAAAACCTTATTTTTAAAAGTTATGTGATAATTTTTCTTTGTGCTCAAGATACTTTATTTTTTTATTTTTTTTCCAGGCTATAACAAACCCTCGCAATGATTTGTATCAAACCCGAGCTTGGGAAGCTGTTCTGCCATTAGTTTCAAAATTAAAAAGATTTTATGAATTTTCACAGCAAATTGGTGAGATTCTTCGATTACATTCTTCAAAATTTTGTATCTTAAGGGGGAATGGGCGCGCTGTACCGGGGGTCTCCAAGCTCAAGTGCCTCAATGTTAATCTAATGGGAAAAAACTTTTCTTTGTCACATTTCTCCGGCTGTATTGAATACTTTTACAAGCGGATTTTTTATGTGATAAATGTAGCTGACTTACAGGTCCCGACAATCCCACTTTTTGAAATTAGTACGATTTTTTTTTAAATATTCAGTAAATTCTTTTACACAAAATATTTGAAGCAATTTCAAAAAGTGGGATCATAGAGACCTGTAAGTCAGCTACATTTATCACATAAAAAAATCCGCTTGTAAAAATATTCAATACAGCCGGAGAAATGTGACAAAGAAAATAATTTTTTCCCATTGGATTAACATTGAGGCACTTGAGTTTGGAGACCCCGGTCCTGCGCGCCCATTCCCCCTTAACCCTCTGAGAGATAACAAATTTAATGAAGTGTAAACTTATTTAAATAATTAAAATTAAACTTAATAATTAAAATGTTTAACTGGTTTTTTTTAAAGTTTATAAACTTTATTTCTATTCTAAACTTTATTTCTATTTCTAAGATAATGAACGACCCCTTCATAATTAAAAATGTAAAAATTTAGTTGTATTAAACAATTTACAATTTTTTAAAAATTATGTGTGTTACTGGAAAACTTGACATTCAGGTGATGGGTTTATACGTTTGAGAAAATATGATTTTTATTCGTTCAAAGACTTGTGCTTCCTTAGCCAACACAGTTTTTAACTTTTTACCTCTCAACAACTTTTCTTCAAATGCTAATCTTTATTGGGCTGTACGAAAACAAATGGTGTGTCGTCAACTGACTCCTCAACATAATTAAAAAAACTTACAAAAATGAATTTTAAATCAAAATAAGATGCATTCTAAACTATTGTGATGTGTTTTCCAGATGAAGTGGTTCCCAGAATCCTGTGGGAGCTGTGTTCTGGGCCCTTGCCACCAGCACAGCATCTGCGTACTCAACAAGCTCTAGTCAAGCAATTTGCAGAGATATTAGATTTTGTCTTGAAATTTGATGACTTGAAGGTAGGGTCATTCTTGTTTTTGTAGTTTTGCTTTACTATTTATGGAGAACTAAGACTTGTTATATATGTTTGGTTAACTCAAAATTGTTCTATATATTTATTATGATCTTGCTGTTCAAATAATAGATATACTTCACAACTCGGATACAACAACCTCTTTGTTAAAATAAATTGCACAAAATTATCAGCTGCTATATAATGTTAAAATAGCTCTTAACGTTTCACTAAAATTTCAATAAAACTTAATCTAATTTTTTCTCACTGCATTAACCACATAGGTTTTCTACTTGAGACTCATAAAAAGTCAAATTGTGTTTGTAGTTTTTTAAAACTTTTAAAGTATTTTATTTGTCTTATAGGTGTTCATTTGTATTAGTATCTATAAATGTTGATTTTTAAGATGATTTATAAACCATCAAGCCATTTTTTTTAATCTTTTAGATGACAAATCCAGCCATACAAAATGATTTTAGTTACTACAGAAGAACTGTTAGCAGATTACGACTAGCTAATCAAGTAATGCATATATATTTAATTGCCTCTCATTATATTTAGTTGACAAAAACAATAGATTATTCATTTTTAATAGTTTATTTTTATTTTACCTATTAGTTGCATTGATATATTATATAATCTATTTGTTTACAGGAACCTGTAGATGAAGAATTAGAAGTTCCCAATGAATTAGCTAACAAGATGTCTTTATTTTATGCACATGCGACTCCAATGCTTAAAGTACTTAGTGACGCCACCATGCGCTTTGTGGCAGAAAACAAGGATTTGCCCATTGAAAACACTACAGAAACACTAGGGACGATGGCAAAAGTCTGCCAAAGGATGATTGAACACAGGTTTTAAAATAATTTGACCTTCTTCATTTTTATTTATAAATATATATGTATTCGATGATGTAATATGTCTTTGAATGAACAATGAATTTTAATTGTGAATATATTGAATTTTTTAAAGTAAATTATTATTTTTTCACCTTTAATATGAATTCTTTTCGATCTCAAAAGTATGAGTTTTCTGTTTAGCAGACATGCATGCTTTGTTTTTTAGTTATTTAACATGTTAGTTAAAAAGCAAAAAAAAAAACATTCTTGAAGATTAAAACAAGATATTTCTTCACAAAATTATTGTAATTTACTTCAAAGTTTTATTTAAAAAGTTTCGCCTTCTGCAGTATATTTTTTCTCATTATAACTTCAAAAATGGATAAATAACTAGGTAACATTTTTGTTTCAAATTTGTTTCATTTCGATGTTATGATTAGGATTCCCATACCTGGTGAAAATGGGATACCATGGCAAAGCAATTCTTTTTCAAAATTTGTGATTTCAAAGCTAATGCATCATCTCTATGGGACTGACAGTCCCTCTTAATGAAGCTTCATACAAATGTATTACTTGATTATCGTGGCGCATTGCAGGCCTAGCACTGTGACCCCTGGTCTAAATAAAAATAGCATTATAATTTTTTTTATTTCAAAAGCTGTAGTTCAAGTTAAATATAAAACTCTGAAGAAATATTGTTTAATAAAGGAAATACTATTTATAAATTAATAGTGAGTCTATTTTAATGAGCAATGAAGGTTGACATCAAATTTAAAAGGGTTTAATCATTGAACTGTGTAGATGCAAAATTCGCTTTCTCCAAAGCATAACTAAGATATAGGGCCCGATCTGCTCATAACCAATTTTTATTTATTGTATTTAATTGAATGAAATGGCAATAAGCGAGCCGGAATCTATATCTTAGTCTATTCTTGTATTCAGAAAGTGAAAATATAAATTATATGTCTTCTTTGTGGTTATAGGGATTTCTGCAGACGGTTTACAAATGAAGAAACCATCCTCTTTGTTCTGAGGGTGATGGTGGGTTTGATCATTCTCTACGATCATGTGCATCCTGTTGGAGCATTTGCCAAATCTGCTCACATAGATGTAAGTTCTAGTCTCTTGTATCACAGTTGGAATTGCCTAATGTTTAAGTTTCCTTACTATAATCCTTACAGTTGCAATCAGGGCCTGATCTCGGGAAACTCTGACTACAAGCACAACAAATTTTGTCGGCTCCTTTATGGAAATAGTTATGCATGCTTGCCTGAAAAGAGGGTGCTAGTTTGCCCATGTATTTTATTTTTTGCTAGCATTTTACCGGGTTTTTTTTTATAATACTGATCAAACCAATCACTTTAGATCAATGTCTGAGTCAAAGTCAATCTAAAAACAAAGTGGTATCTGGAAATTTTTTTAAAGTTGCAGAAGTTGTGGTGATCAACAGCATTTGGCATATTAGAAACTAATGTTTAGGGCCCCTAAAATTTGGGGTCCCTAGGCCTGGGCCTAACAGGCCTTATGGTTCATCAACTCAAGCCTGCTTCCCCTAAGCCCTCATGTGGTTTTTCAATGATGGTGTGAAGGGCATTCTTTTCGTCCCCCACTTGAGTTTGGCAAGCAGTTGCGATGAATCTCACGGCAGAGTCTACAACAAGGTGAAGAAAGCCATGCTTGCTTTGTTATTGGACTATATTAATGGTTATGTATTATGATTTTATGGTTATTAAAAGGGGATATGAGTTTATGGTTTGGTAGATGCCTAAAATAACGGTTGTTATTTTAGGTAGTATTTTGTAGAGGTAAAACAAAACTACTTAGTTATAATACTCAAAACTAATTTCAAATCATACTAAAATTTTAAATTTGAATTGAAACAAACAATAAGCTTATTGCTATTTTAAAAAATATTCTTCACTCATTTTTGATAAATAAAATGTTTTCTAAACTGCTTAGAAGTAATGTTAATATTTTTTTTAGGTAAAGGGTTCAATAAAAGTACTGAAAGATCAACCACCAAATGTAGTAGAAGGATTACTTAATGCTCTAAGGTAACAATCCCTTGCATTACATTTTAAAATTTGTATACTTAATTTTTAAAAAATATCATTTGTAATTGGAATTTTGAATATAAAATTAATTAGGAATGAATAAGTCCAATATAGGTAATAAAGTTATTTTATTTTAACTATTTTCAGATGAAAATTATTTTGTATTTAACCCTTTCGGTCCCAATGATAATTTGGCATTATCATTTTAGAAAAAAAATTCTGATTGTCGATAGCCATTTATGATATCAAAAAGCACATCATTCAATTCTTCAAACCTTTTTCTATTAGAAAATATTTTTTATTAATCCCAATGGATGTCAGGGCTATTATTTTTTTAATTTATGATATCACTTTGACTGAAAGCGTTAAAATAACTGGGACTTAATTGGAATTCATTTTAGTATTATTATTTTAAATATAAGGAGATTTTGAATTATTAGAAAAAGCTTTTGTTTAAATATATCTATAATACAGCATATGTTTCATTGTATGTATTCTGAATTGGATTGCAGGTATACAACAAGGCATCTGAATGACGATTCTACTCCGAAGCATATCAAAAGCTTGTTGGCATGATTCTGTTGTGTGTTAGTGGATCAATAGACTGGGTGTTTGCAACGGGAAAGTTTCATGACGAGCACATGTATCAAATATTGTCCTGGACAAAGTAATCTATAACTAAATATGTGTGAATTTTGTGGCATGTACTTGATATTGTGAGAGAGTTGACAGAATTGTAAAGTAATTATGAATAATATATATATTTGGTGCTTTTCATTAATTTTTCTGGGTGCATTGTTAATCGACATGAAATAATACATGACAGAATATTAGAAAAGCATTCAATTTGCATTCATTCACTAAGCATTGACATGTCCATGTTACTAATTTTGAGTATTACTGAAGCGTCTGTTTCTTATAGGATTTAAAAAATCTCATTTTTATTGCAAATGTTTGTAATTTATACGGAAGATGGTGTTTTAGTTGATAAGTAAAGGCATTAAGCAGCATTGCAGTAGTCTGTTTAGAAATAGCAAAATGGTTGCTTGTGTATATTTATTACTTATAATTGAGCTTTAAATGCAGCTTAGTGCATCTCATTGTCCTAGTCAAATCACTTCATCTAGCTGATAATGCAAAGCAATATAATTGATAAATTATTAAAAGTGTCAAAAAATAGGTGTTGAGTAAACATTGTTTTCTTTTTATTTGCTACAAGATCTCATGAAGTTACAATACAAAGCTCTAATAGATATGAAAAGTGCAGTTGCAAAACTCTCATTCTCCAAAGTATAACTAAGATTATAGGACCGACCTATTTATTGATGTTTTTTTTTTTCATGTGCCTCCAGGCCAAATCTTGGAAGGCAAGAGGGTTGCAGTAGCATCCGTTGGCACAATGCTTTGAGTACCCATGAGAGGGTGGATGTCTGACTTGTACTCCGAGATGGCGCCACCTGCTCAGTTTAGGCATGTTGCTGGAGGGGATTGGCAATTTTCCCCAGACAACCTGCACCCATGGTAAACTGCGCTATGACCAACCACAGGACTTTTGGATCAACAGATTTAATGAGCACGCTCTCCGCATGTACTCAGGATAACCATGCCTTACCCGGGATTCGAACCCGGGCCCATTCGCTTGACAAGCGAGGGTCGAAACCACTATACTAGCTGTTTTACTTTATTGATGACCTCATCCAATTGAATTTACAAAGGTCAAAAGTCGCCAATGAATGGGCTGGGCGCTTTATTTTAATTTTACCTCGGAGAATGGGAGTTTGAAAACTACACCCTTCATATGTTTATTTCAAAAATTGGCATAAATATAGTCTTCAGTTGGCAGCATTACCAGTCTAACTATTTCATGGGGCTAGGTATTCGAAGCTGCAGAAATCTAACTTGGCAGTTGCTCGTTTAGGTTATGTGTATTAATATATTTAGAGAGGCTCTATATTACTTTGTGATTATGTATATATACTATTAATATATCATCCCAATTTAATTCATAACTTGGTTTGCATTTCAAAGCATTTTGAAAGGGCTTTTTCCTTTTTATAAATATTTATTGACGTTTTATGTGACATTTTTAACATTAGTTTAACTGCTAAAATTGAAAAATACACTTTGTTTTACTTAGAGTGACTGTGACTTTTTTGAAAAAAAAAAATTCTAACTTACTACTACTTAGACTTAACTGATTACTACTGGCTTATTTTTAATGATTTTTTAAAAAATGTTTTTACTGTTTACAATAATGTGTTAATAAATAATTTATTTTACATTTTGGAAATGTTAATTGGCACCTGTGTTCTGTTATCTTAATGTAATTTTTGTTCATTCATAGGGGAAAAATATGATGATTGAAAAGCTATTAAAAGTTGAAATTTCCTTTTTATACTTGTTTTATATAATTTTTTTAATGCCCACTATTTTTAATTTCTTTTTCTGAGCCATACATGTCAGCATAATCAATAATATATGAACCACTAAATGTAAGACGGGTCATTGGAGTACTGTTGACTTGCTTAGAGATTCATATATAGTTATTTATAAGAGCTGCTACGTATTAATGAAAACTTTAAGTTATATATTGTGCTAGTCATTTCTTATTTTTGATTTGCTCAATATGCTAATAACTACAAATATATAAGTAGATATTTTTTATAAATGCAAGATGCATTCTATAATAAATAAGTGCTTGTTTGGAAATTTTAAAAAACAAATTAATACATTTTATTGTTTGTATTTTAAATGTACATTGCATATATTTGTTAAATTTGATCTGTTTATATTGTAAAAATTAGGGTATTTATGCAGTCTGTTAATATAGTTTGTTAATGGTGTTTACTATGAATAATTTATTGGTGGTTTATAAAGCTAATTTTAGTTTAGTTAGATTACTATTACATAAATAGTAACAATGTTTTATGAACAGAAAAAGGGTTTATCAACACTAATAATTTTTACCATTCAAATTTTCGTGAGGCCGAGGTTATCAAAAACTTTTGTAAAAAAACAATATAAATATAATTTCTTCTTGTGTATCTGTACGGAAATTATAATAACTACTTTAAACAAAAAAACTTTTCAGTAATTTGATGTGTAGCATGAAGCTGTGACTCCAAATTTGGACACAAATTAGTACTTTTACGTTAAAATATTTAAAAAAACCCTATTAGTTCCAATTCTGAAAGTCATAAACCTAGCTTTGCAATTTTCTTTAAAATTATTAACTGCCATTTTATATTTAAGTTGTAAAAAAAGTCTTCAGTGAATGTTTAACGGATTGATGGAGTACATTACTGATGCTATATTTAGGCAGTGTGTTAAGTGTACCTCTGATAGTTATTGATTGTAAGAAAACTTATAAATATATTAGGAAGCTAGCTTTAAAAACCAGTATGGAATTTGATTAAGAGTATTGTATGTTAGTTTTTAATATTTTATGAAATTGTTTCACAAACATTAGTAATCACTTTTTGTGATTGCATGGATTGTTATGAATAATTCATTTCATCAACCCTCATAATTGTTCTTTTTATTAATGATATTAAATCATTCCTCTATTGCCCTAGCTCCTGTTTCTAGTTGCATAATTCTTAATTTTACATCTTTGGGATTTTCATCGTATAAATATATTTGGGAGTTTCGTATCTTAAATTATCAATTTACTCCAAAACCTGTCATAAAACTTTAGTTACATTTGTGTTTGTGATATTTAACAAAAAAAAAAAAAGAAACATGTCAAGTTAAATAAACTACAATGCTCCATAACCCTTTTTATAATTGTGAAAACATTATTATTAGTATAATATGTCTTGTAGATTATGCGGCAGCTCAAAATAAAAAGTATGCGAAAAAATTAGCACATAGTAACAAACATTTGTACAGTAATTTTGTGGAGGAACTGAATTTTGAAATAATGCTTTGGGTATTCTTGCCCCTAGCTTAAGCTGAGGCACTATTTTGGTCTTAGTTGCATTTATTTTGTATTAAAAAAAAAGCTTAAAAGTTTTATACATTTTGTACTGTCTGAAATGTACAGTCATTATGTGAACACTTTTCTTTTGAAGTCAATCCTGCATTTGTCGGCAACTATTAAATATGCCTTGAAATAAATCTTAATGGCGAATGAGACTGACTGTGGATCTCGAAACCAAAGTGACTATGTTAATCCAATAGAAAAAATTAGTTTCTGAGCCACATTTCTCTATCTGTTTTGAATATTTTAACAAACTTTTTTTTTTCATGTGATAAATGTAGCTGGTTTACAGGTACCTTCTTAGAATCCCACTTTTGAACTTCCGAAATTGGTTTGAATATTTTTTTTAAAAAATCAATAAACAATTTTACACAAAATATTCAAATGAATTTCAAAAACTTGGATTATAGATACCTGTAAACCAGCTACATTTATCATATAAAAAAAACTTTTTGTAAAAATATTCAAAACAGTCTGACAAATGTGGCTTAGATTTTTTTTCCTTGTTGGATTAACTCAGAAGAACTTTGGTTTGCAGACCTGTGTCAATTGTGCTTCATTGGCCCTTAAATATACATAAATATATGTAGTTGAAAATGTTATTTGCAGTAATTCCGTATTTTGCTATTTTGAAGTCGGGGACTGTATCTTCAAATAAGAAAGATTTCTGAACAACATTTTTGAAGTAAATTAAATAATATAATTGTTAAATATTGTGTTTTTTATGCTCTCTGTAAATTTGGAGATACTTCTTGCTCTGATGTACTTATTTATTGTACAAAAGAAAAAAAATGAAAATACTGATCCTCAAATACACACATGTTTAACGATATGTACTCAATGTCATGTAGCATAATTATTAATGTCAATGGACAAATAATTTTTGTTTAAAAGTTGCATGTTAAAAATAGTTTGTGAGTTGCTTAGCTGTAAATGTTGCGATTAAGATAATTTCAGTTGATTTTTCTCAAATTTTAAGAGGTTGACTTTATCGATAAGAAATTTAGTTACTGTTGAAACAAATAGTTTCACCCTGTTGAATTTTAAGCAATTGATTTGCTAAGCATTTTATGAAAGTTTCTTTGGAAAGTATTTATTGCCAATATTTTATCTTAGTGTTTTGGAATATGTAAGTTTACTTAGTAATTATAAAAATCTTTAATATTAAGTTTGGTAATTAATTTAAATATTAAAAGTTCCAATAATAAATTATAAATGCGTAATATGCTTTGTTATAACAACTCATTGAAATTTCGCACTAAGTCAAAGTCCGATAAATTAAGAATTTTGTTAACATTGTGATGTCAAATTTGCATAAACTTGAAAGTACAAAGAGAGAGCATTGACACTCACACCAAAAAGTTTCTGTGTTATGTTTTCTATGACTTGTTTTCCTAGCTTAAAATAAACATCAGAAATTGAAATCTGGACACATATATTCATATTGGTACAAAATGAATGCGTTCCAAGTTACAATGTAATTAAAGAAGAGTTTGATTGATCCTGTGTTAATGTTACTACCGTAGTTCAAAATTCTCTCAAAATTTAACCTAAAATAACCCTAAATATCTAAAACATAAGGTTTTAATTAAAGAAATTAATATGTATTTGAAGTTTTACAATCATTACTAATTTTTGTAAAAATTATATTCTCCTTCCAAATATGGGTGTTAAAAATGAAACTTATAAGGAAATAAAAGTTGATTTTTAAATTTTTAAAAAATTTCATACTATATGAAGTCTCATTTTTTTCAGTGTTTATGCAAATTTGAAAGAACATTTTGTGTATTACACATTATAAATATATTAAAGAAATGCCTACTGTTCAATTCAATGTATTATTTATGGCACTTTTGTACTGTATATTAAAGAATATTATTTATTCCCATGTTTATGGGTGAATATGTTTTTTCCATTTGAAAATGTAAATTTCATCGGTGTACATACAAATATTTTTTAATCTGCGTCAAATGTGAATATATTTCTCTGTGTAAAATGAAAAGTATGGTAACAATTTAGTATAGTGCTGAATAAAGAAATTTAAAAGTCTTGTGGGTATTCTATTTCTTCATAGTTATTTTAATTCCTGTTCTAAATTAATGTTCTTCACTTTGTCTCTAAAAATTCTTTCATACACGGCATACTATAATTTTCTGAATAATTTTAATGAATGTATAATCTAAACAGTTCTTAAGGAAACACTTCTTTATTTGGTCTGATTTCTTCATTTGGCATATTTACCAAATTTTGGCATTTTCGTTGCTTGGTAATGTTATTTAAATCCCCAAATTGAGACTGGACATTATAGCCTATAGCTGTTCCCTGTTCCTTTTATATTTCCGACATAAATTAATGCCAAGTCTATTTTTTTTTTTTTGGATTTGCCTCAACTTTTTTTAATAAAAAACCTAAATGACCCAGCTGACAGGGTCACGTTTATAATATTTGAAATTTTTTTAGTGCAGTTTAATTTAATTACATGCGAATATTAACCTCACAAAAAATGACCTCCTTTATAAAAGAGAGAGGACTGGGTGGGGTGTGCACATTAAATTTCCTTGTTGTGGGATTGCGTTGGATGCCTATTCAGGTGTCGGCTCGTCACTTGACTGAGGTTCTAAAATACGACGCCCGTAGCCAATAGCCCTCGTGTATGCGACGATGATTCAAACCGAACCTAACCTAATCAATCTTTTAGACAGTCTTTTTTTTTTTCCAACTGAACAAGAGGATAGAATATTGGTTGAATCTGATATTCTTTTAGCCCACTGAGCATTTCAATTCGATGTAAATTTAACTACTTACACTGAAGTACAATGATGATTAAATTAATTCTTTTCTAGCATTTATAAAAAGCACACAGTTTGCTAACCAAATTTAGTAAAGCAAAGTGGCGTGGAGCAATTTTAAATAAATTTAGCGATTTGAAAAAAGCGCCATTGAAGGGGAAAAAAAAAGAAAGTGGAAGTCAAACCAAATCTCTGACCCATAACAACAGTCAGCGAGTTACGAAGGTAAACATAAAATGGCGTCAGCTGTTCACAAATCGAAGATGTGTGCGTACTGCGCTGCTGTTTGTTTACAAAACAACTAGACTTAATTACGCGCTTGCAGTTTTTATATTAGAATTTCTTTTAATTAACTGCATTTATCAGCTGTATGTCTAATATTTAATCGATCAATTAGTGTTGTTAATTGTACGCGTTTATTTTATTTCACTGCATCGGAGTGGTTTGTTTCATGAATGATTTTACAAACAAAGAACTAACAATTCCATTCCCTAATCATTCATCAAAATTCTTTTCAGTTTGAGTTTATAAAGGCTTGCAAAATAAGGAAGGATTAATGAAAAAATGATAAGTTTATAGTATCAAGTAAGACAAAGGTATGTATTTAATTTTGAAACTGTTGCGCAAACTGTTATGTAATTTGTCTCTTTAAAATGTCCATTAAAGTTACTATGTTTATCTCCGAAAATATCGATCTCTATTTTATCCCAATTAATGTGCGTTTAACTTAATATTAGTATTATGCTATAACGTTATTTTCTGTTTCTTATTTTAATTTAAGTTTGGTGATGTTTTTAAAAATCTATTCTTATTTGGATAATATAAGTAAGTCAATAAAAGTAGCTAAAAAGTTAATTAGAAAGTTAATTGTTGATTTGCAAAAATAAACAAATATAACTTTATTAGTAGTCATAAAATTCTAATTTGATTGTATAATTTTTTTCTCCCAATTTTTGTATACATGTTAGATTGTTAGCTTTCAAATGATAAGGAAATATATAATTAAAGGATTTTTTAACTTTTGGCAAGCTTTAAATAAGACTAAAGTTCAGTTCAATTCAATTTAATAGTAATAATAACTTTTAAATCACAAAAAGAACAAAAGAAAGCAAACGAACGCGAACGCCAAGGGAAAACATGAAAATCCTGTACAGGTGAAATAGAGATATTATTATATAATTTACACAGACACACACACGCAAGTAACATGAAGAAGGAATGAAAAGTAATACTAATAAAAAACAACTACTTAACAAAATATACATTAAATCTTGGCAATAAGCTTAAAGAAAAAAAAAATGAGCTTCAATTAAGTGAGAAATAAAGATCTAAGTCATCGATATTGATCAGAAATTTCAGATTTGTATTGTCCTCTATTATTATTTTCTATAGTTTTAAAGGTAGAACTTTAGTTACATTTCATCATCAGTTAAAATTTGTACTTTAAATCACATTTCTTGGATCACCTTTACTGTACGGTAACTATTGGCACGATTTTCAGATTTGGCGATAAATTGTTTTTTGTGGCAACCTGTCTGACTTCAACCGAAACCCATAACGGTCAGATAGGGTTGCCGGAAAACGTCATCGTTGCTAAGACAGCATGACGTCAAAAGTCCCCAGAATACGGACTTTTAGCTCGATTTCGGAAAGTTCGCCAATAGTTACTGTCAGTAAATTTCTACCCATTTCTCTACTCTCTATGCATAATTAATATCATATATTTGTAATCTTTCAGAAATTTGTTTATCTGCTTCCTGGTCCAAATTAGAGATTCAAGATGTTGTATGTGTTCATTGTGCCGACGGGAACGACCCTCAACTTGGATATGAACCTGGCTGTAAAAAAGTAATTGTATTTACTAAAATAATCTTTTTATAACAACGTGCAAAAAAGTTCACTTTTTTATATCATTCATTCACAAATTGTAACATTTATTCAATGTATGTCATTTTATAACTTGCATAATCTAAGTACATAATCTGTATTTTACATGATTTACTTCTCTTAATATTCAATCTTGTATATAATGTTACTCGTTAATAACCTCACAAACATTGCACCCGTAATTGAATGACGCTATAACCTTGTTATACTGTATAAACATCATTAATACTCTAGTACTGCATATGATTCCATTTTTTAAAACATAAGTTTTTATCATAGAGTTCTTTCACAATTACATAAAAAATTCCTAATATCTTAAATGCCTTAAAAATAGTATATGATTAAAAGCCGACACAAATATGAAGCCCCTTATGGGTAGGGTTACCAGATGTCCACGTTAGACTGTCCAAGACATTTTAATACTGGCTGAGAAAACATCCACAAACAACACAAGGTTTGGAAAACATGATAAAAAAAATTGTTTTTTGTTACATAGTTTAGAAATATTTTCTACATTAAAAAAAAATCTAAATGACGTTCCATTTATCACTATATTATTAAAATTTCTGATGAGGAATAACATGCGCTCATGGGAGGGGTCATTAATCATGATAAATGCTGTATTAAAAAATTAAGCCATCGCAGTTTAGAGTGTCTCATTTTATTTGATTCATCGATTTTTTTTCTATCGTAAAATAAGTGGTTGTTGGAGCAATCCCAATTAAGCTCAAGTTTCAGCAGCTTGCTGATATTATTTAAGCTACTTTTTTTGCTCTATTTCATCAGATATAATTTGATTTAAAAAAATAAAAATCTCCCATTTTATCATTTTATTGCGATTTGTTATTTGAAAAACTTTAAAGTGGTGAAAGCAAGTTCTAAAATTCCTGTAACTGAATATTCAACTGCAAAAAACTGTAACCTCTTTAACCGGACATCTATATAATAATGAGAGATCTACACAGTAATGAGAAATCTATGTGACTCTAACCTTTTTAACCAAACATCTATAGTAAGGAGAATCTCTTAATTTGTATTTTAATTATTACAATACTTTTTGTTAAATTTCTTTATGTTTGTGTCATCAATTTGTTGTAAAAAACACCAAGTCATCTTTGAGTGTACAGGATTGGACTTGAGATTTTCGTCTATTCTTGAAACTGAGGAACAAAATCCATGAAATATATATCCTATACTTATTATGGATTTACAAAACTTGCTATTAGGTTTCAATTATTGAATAATGTGTTCATGTGTGTTGCATAAGGTAGGGTCCTACGTAAACACCAATGTACAGTAGAAGTGTTTAAACTTTCATGTCAATTTGCTTTGTTTTTTCATTTCAGAGTTTTGGAACTAAAGAACGAAATCTACCAATCAGCGAACATTGCTGTGGAGGACCAGGTCTTACTGTGCAGTGGAGGAGAGGAGCTGAAAAATGAGAACATTGTTGGGAACTATTCCGGAGCTGGGACAGACACCAATCCTATTTTCCTATTTAGCCTCAAGGAGATCAGCTTGCCGTTCAGTGAGAAAACGTCTATTGGTAAGTTATGCTTCTTCTGATTACAACAGTTTCTTTACCTACCGGTGGCTGGGGAGCCCAGTCGGTTAAGCACTCACTTAGCATGCGGAAGGTCCCAGGTTCGGGCCCGGGCATCACCAAAATAGCTGCCGACCTATAAACGGCATGTGCAGCCAAAAATGTCCGACGAATAAGTGTAAGGGAGTGCACGTTAAATATCCTTCAAAGTCCTAACGATGCGTACGATGTCGTCCTTAACGGTTACGTTGGGTGCCTATTCAGGTGTTGGCTCGTCCCCTGACTGTGGTTTTAAAATACGTCGCCAATAGCCCTCGTGTAGCTCTAGTGCGACGATAATTCAAAAACCTAACCAACCTAACCTTCTTTACCTACCCCCTTGTGTAGTTTTCCATTACCCAGTGTAGGCATCGCTGTTCGAAACCTACCTAATTTGAGGGTCTGTTGTGAGGTTAATCGCTATTGCTTTCAGAATCCAAGTAGGGTGGGGTAAAAATGAGAACTGTGACACCTTTCCTTGAATTCATAAGAGGGGGTATGGGAAGAAAGGATTTTCAGAGCAATTCACAATTTTGTAATCACAAGGACAATACATATATTATAGAAAAAGCCCCAAGTACTACACTAAGTTGTGGAAACAAATTCTACAACTTGATAACTACAATTCAACTGTGGAATGTTTTTCTGTCCTAATTAGAATGTGCATATAAAATTCTAATTATCAACTGTGAATTATCCACAACTGTTACAGTCTAATTGTGCATTATACAACCTAACCTTACGATTTTTCAGTTATCCAAAGTTTGCTAAATTCTTGTTTAAATAGCTGTAACTGTCACCTCCTGAAATGTCCAGCATATTGATCCATGATCCCATTTTAAAGAACCTATAAAATAATTTTCTCTTTTAAAATGTTGTTTCTGATTTATGCTTGTAAATACTGTAACTTCTTTATTTTTTTTTTTTTTAAACTAATTTCAACAATAGCTGAATTGTATTTTGCAGAATAACAATTGAGCTTTTGATTATTTTCCAGATTTAACAATTGAAAATAAGGTGAAGGACTGTGCAAACATGAAACCTAGTCTCACAGCAATAACAGTTAGGCGATCTCTAGCACAGGTAAAATTGTTTCACTAATAACATTTGAAAAGTACAGGGGAAAAAACCCTTTATTGAAGGCATATCTGTCCGTATCGGGCATTTTTTGTGACGATCGCCAGTCGTCGCCTATACTAATGTAAATAAACTGGTCTCACTTGGTTCTTCTCTTACGACAACCCTGATTCATGTGAGACACAAGTCCCATGTTTGTACCACAAGTGAAGAACAAGTGAGAAACCAGTTTCCTGTGGGCAATGTCCGCCAAGCGTACCTGAATATGATTAGGTACTTAATCAATCAAAGGTTTTTCCCCCCAAGGCTCTTGTATGTAGAATACTTGCATATGAAATTAGTTTTCCAGAATAATACTTTTTTAAGTTACAGGGAATAGTTTAATTTGCATGAAGGTAAATATTTTCCTTTGTTTTAAAGATATTTTTGACTTATTCATTAAATATTTTTTGTATTCACATACAAAAACAATTGTAAAATAAGCCACTTTAGTACGCAATTTCCTTGATATCCCCTCATCTGGTACAATTTCTCATTAATAAAGTTTAAAATTTTAAACATTTGCCTATCATTGACTATTATGTTAATATTTTCCTCCATTATTATGAGTTAATATGACCAATTTTTTTCTTCCAAACATAGCAACTTGCTGAACTTTCTGGTAAGGGCAAAAAAGAGTGCTCTGATCTGGTTCATCAGCAGCATCTACAGCAACAAGGCTGGGCAGCTGTTATTGCTAACCTAGAGGATGCTAAAGAGTAATTTATTAAATCAATCTAAAAATTAGTTTAAGCCATAGAATTAAGAAGAATAAGTAGATGCTGTTGTGTGAAAGCCATTACAAAATATGGTTTCCCTAGTGAAGCCATCAATTTCTTTGTTGTAGTAATTCTAAACAAATGCCCTTGGTGACGAATTTGGTGCGATTCTAAAGTGGAGTTTGTATAGGCTTACTGCATCCTCTTGGCGACTTTTTGTCACTAATAAAATTATAATTTCAACCCATTTTTTTAACCTTTGGAGGAAATTACTACCATCTTATGTAAATTCAGATGTTGTGCAACAGTCGATAACTGTGTGAACGTTACTATAATTTTTTTTGCTTTTTAATCAATGCCTTTCAAAGAATAAAATGTATTTTAACTTAACTAACATTGAGTTATTTAGTAACTTTCTTACGGTTTCACGCTTTTTCACACCAAGCATCACTGTCTTCTTCTTATCTCTATTGTTTAACTTAATACATTCCCATCTAATTAAAAAAATAACTTTTGGCTGTTCAACTAACACAGCATTATACTAAAATTAGAAATTATTTACTTGATTTGAGTGAGAGGACAGTTTTATATTTGGCCATACATTATTTTTTTGTTTTATATTTGCCATGCTTTTCATCTATTGTTTTGTAATAGAACGTCTTTTCAATATATTTCTTTGTTTTGTCATGAATCATATTTTCATCCATAAACACTTTGCAATTTTAGCTGTGTCATTAAAAGGAAGCAGCAATTAGATGAACTATTTGAAAGCTTTCTAGCAAATCGGGATTATTATCAAGATACTATTAAAATGTAAGTTCATTTTTCAGCTTGTACTTTAAACAAGTATTAATAGTTTTGTGTGCCATCAGTCAATTACAGCCTGTGATATTATAAGGAAAACATAAAAAATATAAAGCACTCTTTTAGTATTTTTGTGGGGGTTCATTCATATAATAAATTAAAATGTATTTTATCCCTAATGCATATTTTTTATTTTTACTCCAAAATTTTTCGATCTTAATACATTATATTTTGATTTTTTATGGTTATGTAAAAAGGGAAAAAATTTAAAAAAGAATCTCTTTACTCTTGAACTTCTTTATTATTTAAAATTTAAAACATTTGTAATGCCATATATTTAGCATTAAAGATTATTAATTTGTTATCCTTTTAATTGCATACAACACAAAATAATTTTTTCCCCTTTAAATAGTTAACTTTTTCATTCTAAAACATTAATGCAGTTTCCCAATCGATGATAAATTGCTGAACTTCAATAATATTTTAAAGCAATTAAAGTTTTCAAAATGGCAACAGTATGCAAAAAGGTTATTAAAATTTATAACCAAATAATTAAGACGTATTTGACTTTATTACACACCAAATATTTTTTTCTTATTATATTTCTCCAATGTTTAGGTTTCCTGAGGACATTGCCCTTCTGTCCAAGGTCCCTGTTTTGACCAAGCTGCTTATTCTAAATGAAAGTGAATGCTCAAAAGAAGACCTGGAAAAAGAGCACACATTGCTGACCTGGTTTTGTTCTGAGGTATTAACGGTTTAAAATTTCATACAGCGTTTGATAGTTAACTTGTATAGATTGTTTGAAAGCTTAAATAATTTTATTTTATTGCAGCCTCAACATGTTTTAGATTTAATGGTTGAAAAATGCCAGCATTCTTTAGATAAGGTAGGTTTTTTTATGAACATATTTTCTATATTAAGTTTTATTCCATTAGTTACAGTATAGTTATTTTCTGTAAAAAGTTTGTCTCATTTGCATCAAAATCTTCAGATTCAAAATCGCAAGATTCAAAGATCAATGTAAGATTCGAAGATTGTAAGATTCAAGATTGAAAATCGTACTTGCTTTCCTAAATAATAACACCTAAAATAATAATAAGGAAGAATGTTTTAAAGACAGTATATCTTGCAGGTTTTTTTACTACATATTCTCCTTAAGGCTATACCATTATAATTTGTATATCAAGATTTAATTCGAATTAAGCAATCATACATTATAATATATTGAAAAAAAAAGAGAATATTTTAAAAGTACTAGCAGTTTAAAAAATTTGTTTAACCCCTTTGGATTGCAGTATATTTAAGCAAGATAATCATACACTTTTATAAAAAAATTATTTAAAAATTTAAAATGGTCTTATTGAATGCTTATTGTATAAAACAAGTATTATTATGTAAATTTTAATTGTAAACAAACAAATATTTATGCTAATTTATTTAACAGTTACATGAAAACTCCCTAATGTTTCTGAATCAAACCTTTACGGAAATTATCGAACAAGCTGAAAGTCCTGACTACAGGGAAGTTAAGGGTATAGAAAAGAGGCTGGCTTCATTAAACCACATCAGTGAAACAACTGCAAAATTGTGCAAAGATCAAAATGAATTAATAATTGTAAGTATTTGTAAAATTATTTAAAAAAAAACAACTTTTTATGATGGTTCTTTTTATGCATGAAGTTTTTTGTGTGCTGTTTATGCATTTTTATAAAAAAAAAATCTTGATCAGTTTCATCAGTTTTAGAATTTTGCATTTAGACTCTTTTTTTCTTTCTATGTCTTTCTTTCACTTTTTCTGATACATGAATTATTCTTAATTTAAAAGAGATAACTTTTTATATTTTTAAAACAGATTTGTATGCTAATTTTGGATTAAAACCCAAATGTCTAAAAACAAAACTTTAAGATTTAGCATTATTTTCTATTAGATTCAACAACTTTAAAATAGGCTGAATAAAAAGTACCTAATACTTTTAAATTTGGAAGCATATAAATAAGGTTTTTAAAAACAACATTTTGGTACTAAATTTTGACAAAAATATACAATAATAATTATTAATATATGATTGCAACCTACTTGCATGTATTGAATTGTAATGATGCTTTCTACTTTCCGCAGACTTTAGAATCTTCCGATCGAATCAATCAGGCCAGGGATCCAAATGTATTGCCCGATGTCTGCACTTGGTATCAAAGTCAACTGGAACTAATGTTGAAGAACTACAAGCCTATTATCGACATGCTGTCTAAGTGTAAAGCTGCAAAAATAGAGCTTTCTTTAGCAATAAACTGTCTTATTCCGTGAGTAAATGTCATTGTCAAACCAGAGTTAAATGTAATTTTCTTTTAATTAATGAAATATATATCTCCATTATAAATAAAAGTAAAGTGATTTTTATTTATTTAATGGAAGCTAATCTTCACTTTAATTCTTTTTATGGGGGCAGGGGTGCCCTGTCGGTAATATGCTTGTATTGTATGCAAAAGATCAAATGTTTTTCTTAAAAACTTGCGTTATGTGCCTGCTCAGGTGTTGGCTTGTCATTTAATATGGTTCTAAATTATGATACCTGTTTCCAATAACAGCCATGTATTTCTAGAGTGAAGATAATTCAACTTAACCTATAACCATTCCACATATGAGGAAATTTGACTTGCTAAACCTAAAAGCGTACCAAAATGTTAATGCTATCATTTGAAAAAAGACTACCTTCAAAATTAATTCTTCCTTCGTTCTTGAAATTATTTATTGCCATTTTTAACTTGAATAACTAGGAACTTTGTTTTATTTTCATATTTTTATTGACTACATATCAACTACGAGCAACTTTTTAATAAAAAAAATTTACTAAGTTAATGTGACAAACTAGTTTATTAGATAACTTTCAGTAAATAATCTAAACATATGTAAATCTCTTGTATAACTCCTACATTTACTGTTTAATGGTAAACTAACATGTATTTTATCTTGTATAAATATAACAAAATCATAGATGTTTAATTAAATTGATTATTTTCCAATATTTTACAGGCACATTTGCAAGCTTGAAAGTGATATACTTAAATTACATAGAGATATAGGACTTTATGAAAATTATATAAAATCAGTAACGAACAAAATTGACAGCTTTCGCCAAGTACACCTGGCACCGCAAAGATACCTTAAAACATTAGCAGAAGTTTGTAGGAGAAAAGAATTTTCAGCCAATTTCATAAAGGTGAAATTTACATTTTATAAATAATTAGTATTTAAATATTTTTAATATTATTTAGATTTTATTACCTTTAAAAAATTATGCAGATTGTCATAGTATAGTGTCTCTGTAACATTTTACTTAGTGTTAAGACGGGATACAATAAAAAAATTACTTTAGTATTTGGTAAGTTCAATGTCAAACTAAGTCTAAACAAAAGCATTATTAAACTTTTCAAATAAAAATTGCACCTTAAGGTTGTTATATTTATTTAATCAGTTTTAAATGCAAATTACAGATAAAAAAATCTAATTATGATGCACATTGAGCAAACAATTAGGAAATAAAACAAATAAGAAAAATCATTAAAAACTGACAACACTAGCTTATTTAAAACTGCATAATGCTATTGATTAGAATTCTTTAAAAAAAGTTCTCCTAAATGGAGAATGTTTACTTAATTATGTGCATTTACATTTTATGTTCTTTTCTAGATGCTATTAATGTGTACTTCTATTTTATTTAACTTGTATGTTAACATTCCTTTTTTTCTTTGTGTAGTGGGCCACGGAGCTTTCTGAGAAAGCTTCCAAACTCTATGAAAAAGAAACTTCTTTCCGAAAAGACTTTAATAAACCTGAGTCTAAAAATATGGTTGATAACTTATTTTGTGGACTGGACGATATGCCGCCACCTTACGCTGTGAGTATGAATTAAATTGAATTTGGTTGTGAATTTACTCCCAACAAGTTTTAACTACTTAATAAAAAATTGGACCATTATTTTTTTTTGTTTAGAAACAAGCTATGTTCCACTTTAAATAGCTAGACCTTTGACCTTTATTACAAAGTCAAATTTCCTTAAATTGCTATGTTACTATTCTAGTGACGTTTTAAAAGATACATAAAGCTAAATTATTTAAATTGTTGATATTTCAGGTGGAGGGTCCTTCATCTTTTGACCAGAACCTACCAGACGTTTCCAAAGAGGACTTGGACCAAATGAAATCCCTGTTTCCCACCCTAGCCCATCTCTGCGAAGTCATCCCTCCAGACCCCATGCCATTCTCGACTCATACTGGAACCGACTCAGCCTTCAGCAGTAACATTCCCTCCTCCCTCAAAGTAGTAAGTCACATTTTTGACGGTACCGATCTGTGTGAGTCCCAGAAAGCGCTAACCGTGTCCCTCACCAAAGCAGCCGGCCCCTCACCCGACTTTAACAGCGAATTCGCTGGCAACGAAGTATTTAGCTTCACCTCCAGCAACACCAGCGACATCGAGAACATCAAGACCAGACGGACGAGAACATCCTCGCTGATATCGTTTGCGGCAGAGGCCATCTTGGAGGAAAAGCATCCGTTGTCCGTCGATTCAGCAAGCGAGGAGTTCGAGACGGTGGAACACTACGGAACGTTGCCCGTCGAGATATCATCCCATAGTTCCAGGCGCCATTTCCGCCACACCAGTTCTTCGGACATTGCCGGAGGAGGACACAGAAGCCAGTCTCTGAAGATCTCCAGAGCCAGGAGCGACGGAGATGCTATATCTCCGATGCAGGAACGCCTTAAGTCTTCAGACTCGATGGATTTCCAGAGTGCAGAGTATTACATCGATGATTCCATGCCTTCGTCTTATTCCGAGAGCAATGCAACATCCCCCCTGATGCGGGGGAGTCGGATGGTAAAGTCGCATCATGTCGTTGTTGCCGAATTGCAAAGGCAGCTTGAGGAGAAGAGTGCAGCCTTGGCCAGTACTTCGGTGAGTGGCCTTAGAACAGCGTATGCTCGTTCCATCCATTAGAGGCTTTGTGTTTGGGCATGCTTGTACCTTTGAGATCTAATAGCATGCATTGGTTGGTTCTTGATTTTCCTTTGTAGATGTATTAGCTTTGGTGGGCTTATTTATTTGATGAAAAAAAACTACTTTAGTATCATCTGTAGACAGTTTATCTTAGAATCTTTATTTTGTGTTGCTTTCTTTATGATGAGTTTATATTATATATTTTTTATTCTGTTTTAAACTCATTAGTGATATTGTTTGTTTGTATTTTGTCATCTGTCATGTAACACATTCTTTTATTTTTCATTGCTTACATATACATGTGTTTTTGCTTTAGAGTTATCTTTTGATACTTCTTCTATTCATATTTTATTGGAATTATATTATTTTATGGTTTATATTTTACAACTTTCTTATTAATTACTGTGTATAATGCTTTAAGCTTAGTAAGTTATGACTGCTCAATGTTGTAAAGTGAAAACTATATAATTTAAAAAGCTGTTTTTTTTAAGTTATTTTATGTTCAAGTAATATTGGGTGCCTTGAATGGTTATTTCAAGAGGACTCAAATCGAATGTGAAATGGTCTCTTTTAAAATAACCACACAATATCAGTAAAATAAATCACCATATAAAATGTTAATCTATAAAGAATATATTTTTTATCAACAAAAGTTATTTAAGTTGAAACTGAAATTTAAATACTTTATTAACATTATTTTGGTGCAAACACATATCTCATTCAAATACAGTTTTATAAAACATAAAAAAATACATTGTCTTATTCAGTTGTTTACATAATTATTTTGCCCCAAAATTAAAAATTGATTCCATTTTGATCCATCCATTAGCTTCCCTAGTAGCCCACAATATCATATGATATTTTTATGATAACATTCTCATATTCATATGCTATGATGGGGTTCAGAAAAAAATATGTGGTTCTGGGGCTGTGTAAGTGGGAATAGGAGTGCGTCTCCAAAGTGTCTTTGTGTTATTCTATTGAAAAATATAATTTTGTAAGCCAAATTACCTCATCTGCGTTGTTGAATATTTTTACAAACATGTTTTTATGATAAAAGTAGCAGGCTTACTGCTTACAGGCTCTGTAATACCACTTTTTTAAAAATTGGTTTGCATTTCTTTTTGAAAAATTATTTATTGAAAATTTAAAACAAAAACACCCAAACCAATTTCCAAAAGTGGTATATTATGGAACTGTGTAAGCCAGCCACATTTATTATATATATAAAAAACATTAGTAAAAAGATTCAATGCAGTCAAAGTAATGTGGCTTAGAAAATAGGATTAACACAGTTTAAAGACCCATTCCCCTTTAAAGCAGTGTATGCTAGTAGGGAACTTGACTTTTAAGCATTGCATGTTGTAGCTGAAGAGCATTACTGTTTTCAGAGCTCACTGGAGACTAGCCATTCCAATATACTGAAGGTGCATGCCAAAATGTCTACTTTGCAGAAATTCCTCGAGGAACTTCAGGGGACCCTCCAGAGCGACCTATCGCATCTTAAGAAGTTTGTGAAGGATGAGCTGACAGACAGAATGACAGACGCTGCCGATATTGTTGAAAAGATTAACTCGTGTGTTGCCTTGATGCACAAGCAAATGCTGATAGAAAAGGTTTGTAGTAGTTTTTTTGTTTGTTTTATAAGTTGTTATTCGAAATATAAATTTTGAAGATGTGTTGTATATTCAGTCTCTTTTTATTGTGTGTTTTTTTTGTGTTTTCTTGATCGTTAAATTGGGAAATTTTTAATAGCTTATACTTTTTTTTATTCCAAAATAGTTAACACATATTTATTATTAAAATTCCATGAACTATTAGTTAATTGATTAAAAAAAACCCTCTAAGCGATTCAATTGTTTTAATGAAATTACCTTTCTTTTTTTTATTTGTTTTTGTATTATTAACTGCTTTTGAAACCACTTTTTAAAGAAATTTATAGGTGTACGAACATAAAATAAATTCTTCACCTTAACACTTTGGATTAAAATTCTGTTCAAAATATATGTAATGAATAAGTTGTGAAATTCACAATCAGTTACTTACCTCTACCTTTTAGAATTACTAGAATTTTCTACAGCTCTTATTGTTTTTGTTACTGAGTAATTTTTACAAAGATAAAATTTGCAAGATTTATGAATTTTTTTTGTTTTATGTAATTATAAGTAAGATTTTTCCGATTTTTTTTATACTTCCTTTAATTGATATAAGCTGGAAATGGAGCAATGTGTTGCTTGTAATGCCGTTACTTATAACAGTTACTTTTTTTAGGTAACACTGTTAGATTTTCAGAAAGTAACTATAACTCAATTGCCTTTAACTGTAACGAAGTACTGAACATTTTTGTTATGTCTCGCACCACTCTTCACAGATATTTTCGGCACCGTTTGCGTTCGTCGTAAATTTAATCATTTTAAATTCACCTCTATCTATTACATTCATGCATAACTTTGCAGTACAGTTAATGGTAAACTTTTCTAGTTTAGTACATTGTGTCATAATTTATTGCTTCACTATTGTGCTTTGCTCTTAATTTAAAACTATTTGTAGGAGGAAGCTGTAACTGAGGCGAAAAAGGATTTTGTGTCAATCGAAAACGCATACAGGCACCGATTGGAAGTGGAGAGTCAGAAGCTGAATGATGCTGAGACTCAAATTGCACATTATGAAGAGCATTTGCTGGCACTTACGTCTCGTTATGAAGACAGTAAACATGAAAATGAACAGGTAATTTTTACATGTATTTTTATTAAACCATTATAATATATTTTTAACAATATGGCTTAGTATAATCAAAATTAACATTAAGGACTATTATTTTTTAAATAAAGTGATAATAGTTAAAGTTCCTTCTATTCAATATGAATGTATAATTAGAGAATGAATAGGTAACATATTACTTGTATTTTTCTTGAACCATCGCAATATGTTTTAACCATATTGAATAGTATAAATAAAATTAAACACTAAGCACGATTAATGTTTTTGAATAAAGTGATCATAATTAAAGTTATTTCAAACAGTTAAGTAAAAGTCAAACAGTTAAGTAAAAGAAAACGTTATTAAATAACATAATTTATTAAATAACAATTACATTTAATAACAGCAATAAACTTAACTTATAAGAAACAAGATGAACTCAAACATTAAGGAACATAACAAAACTAACTGCGGCGCAACACAAGGTACAAAATAATAATATACCCGAAAGGGGTTTGTGCGCCAACACAGTGGCACATGCTGTATTTATACAAGAAGTTCTTAAACTAAAATAGAAAGAACTAAAATAGCCTGTTTTCCTGTTACTTAAATACTTACAGAAATTCTATTCGGTAAACTACTAGGTTCCTAACAGTAAATATCATCTACAATAGTTTCTACACTAGATTTAAGCACATTAGGAAAAAAATCGCTAACCAGTGCATCCAGCTGTAATTTAAACTTCTAAAAGCCAAAAATCAACTATTTTCCTTAATATTCTTTTACAAATTAACTTAATACAGGGTGAGGCAAACAAAAGTGGCCCCGGTCTAGAGATAGGAATACGTTGAAATGCTTGGCGAGAAAATTTTTTGAAGCCGCCTGAAACATATTTTTGTATTGGTTGGATCGGATTAGCTTCACATTAGAGCTACTCATAACTAGTGGAGAGTTCAGATCTTAGTTCTTATTGTAACGAAGACGTCCCATAATGCAAATTTTGTGTCTTGCAATCAAATAAGAATATTTTGTATTAACAGAAACAAAAAGGTCCGGTTCTCTAGGTTAAATAAACTACCGAAACAATCAAATAATCACTAGTGTGAAATTTTCTTGATCAGCTCTATAAACCTTGTTTATATTTTATTCCAACTAGCTTCTAAAACCGTAGCGTAGTTGCCAGCAAATAAGTCCCCAAGCGTTTGTTTGGGCTTCATATTGAAGGGATCAATAGCTTCAGTTAGCAAAGCTGTTTTTGTATTGCTTTTAGACTTGGCACATTACTATCAAATTTTTATCTCTAGACAGGGGCCACTTTTGTTTGCCTCACCCTGTATTATTTTGCTTGATTTATTTGTAGTCGCATGGCGACCACAAGTCAATACCTACTTTTTCATTTTTTTAATTCTTTCGAATTAAAAAAAGGAATAGTAGGCTAATAAAACACAAGCCATCAGAAGGTTAAGGTTACAGCTTGTATTAATCAGTTACAGTTCACAAGTGAAGGTGCACGCCGCATATGAATGTATAATTAGAGTCTGATGTGAAACCATATAGAAATATTTCTGAGGCATTTTTATATTTGTTCTGGGTGGAAAAAAATCCATTCTATTAACAGATCATGCTGAACAACTACAAAAAATATAAAATTATTTCTATGATTTCTACTTTGGCCCATTTGCAAAGTTTATTAATTGGAATCAAGTGTTTGACTAATTTATACAGCCAATTCTTACTGTAGATTTTGCTTTCAGAATGGCGATATAAATTTAAGGCTGGCAAAATTAAATTTTTTTAAAGTGGGATGAAACTATGAAAGATTATTTAAATACAATAATGTGGTATTATATTTTAATGAAATATTTTATTGTAGCTTATCAATGAACTTCAAGATAAAAAAGAGCTTCTTAAGAAAGTAATGTTAGAGCATGAACTTGAGTTTGATTCCTTTAAAACTCAAATGCAAGACACAATTCAAAATAAAGATAGCAGAATATCAGAATTACGACAGGTAAAATATCACAAACTTTGTTATATTTTTATATACTGTACATTAAAATTTTATTTGATAATTTTTCCAAACATTAATTTCAAACTTTTAATTCTTCATTAATTTCTTCTTAATTTAATTCTGCACTGGAAAAATATTTTTTATAAATTTTTCATTTTAAAATAGATAATTATAAAATAAAACATTTGAAACTAAAACTTTATGTTATTTCCAATCTTTTTTTATAATTTGGTATTTATAAAGCTATTTTTATTTGGAGTTTTGGTATTTGCCATAAAAATAACTTATAACTTATCTAATCTGTAGTTTGTTTGTAAGGCAAAATTTTACTAAAATATTTATTCAACAAAATATAGATTTGTGCCCATGCTTTCATTAAACGCTAATTTTAGTTTTAAGTGCAATTATTAATTTTTGTATCTTATTATAGGCTCTTTCTGATTCTTTATATGAAGCTACAAAACTAAAAGAAGAGAAACTAGATGTGCAAACTGAATGCAACAAAAATTTACAAAAGAAGCAAGAAGTTATTGATGAATTACACCTAAATCAAAGAGCTTTACAAGAAAAAATCGACAAGTAAGAAAATTAGTTATTAAAATAGATATTTTTGGATAAAAACATGACTTTATCTGTTCTTAATACAGTAGATACCTTCTTAACCAGCTTAAATGGAGGCAAAGGAAAGCAGTTTAAGTGAAAATCCAGAGTCAAACTGAATAAGTGATATGCCTTATACATAAATATACAATTAAAGTAGCCCACTATTTTACTTAAGCTTTACAAGTTACATACTGTTAAAATATCCATAAATTTTTTTAAGCCTAAAAAATTGGAGTATACAGTTTCACTTTTTATTTTTATCAGATATCTCTTTCTGACTGGGCTCACATGATCGTGCGGGTATTAAAGAGAATGTTCAAGCTCTTCAAAAATATCGATACCAAAACAGTTGACTTGTACCATTCGTTATTTGTATAAAAAAAGACTTTGTTTTAAGGAGTTACTGGCATTAATGCTGTTTAACCCATTTATTTTTGGATAAAACACCAAATTTAGTCTCATAATTTCAAATCGGCGCCACCTGACCGCCGGTCGAAAAGAGTTATTGGGTTCAATAATGAAACCAGTCATTTTTACATTAAAAAGGCAAATTATATTTGGCTGGTTAAAGTGGAGTTCTGGTTCGACAGACTGTATTTATATTTTCCCAAAGAGTATTTGAATATGGCTTATACAGAAAACATAGTGAGTCGCTAATCATTCAATGCTAAAATAAAATTAATATATTAATTATCAGATGTTTAAACTGAGTTTTTTCATTGTTGAAAAAATATTAGCTCAAATTTTAGTCTACTTCAATATTTGCAAACATACCAGTGTTTTATCGTTTAAAAAATTGTTTGTGATATTTTTGTTGATTCTCGTATTAATTTGTTTTTTTAGCATTTAGTCTAGGAAAGTTTAATTTAATTTTTTAATTAATTTTAATTTTATTTTGTTTGGAATTTTAGGTGTCAGGGGTGTGCACGATCTTCTAAAGAACTTAAAGATATGGAAAAGAAGATCCAGGAAACTGTGCAAGAAAAAAATCGATATATGAAGGTTGGTATTCATAAATGTTTTTTATCTACTAAATATATAACTTTTAGTAGGAAGTTTATTTACTCTTAAGAATTGAAGGGTTTAATTCAATTGAATTTCAAGCAAGTGAAGCAGTACTAGAACTTTAAATTTGTTGGAAAGTTTCGGTTTAGATGATATTGTTGTGTGAGGATAAATTGAGCAAAATTATAGGACAGCAATTTAACGTAATTTACAAACAGAAAAAAGTTTTAATTCTACTGAAAGAAAAGTTTTTCCCAACGTTCTTTTTAGTAATGTAAAAAAGTATTGTTTTCAAAACAAATGTAATTCCAGAAAACCCAAAAATGAAAACAACACCGCTAAAACTGCTGCCACTCACATCATGAAACATGTCCATTTAATTTTAAAAAACTGATTGGAATATTTTTTTTTTATTTTTCAATATATAATTTTGCAATAAAATATACATACCAACATTTAAAAAAAAAGAATTATAAAGACATTTAAGCCAGCTACATTCATCATATGAGAAATCATTTTTTAAAGTATTTGATGCAGCTGGAGTAATTAAGTTTCGAAAGAATATGAATCTCTCCATCATGCACATATAAAGTGATTTTTTTTGCCTGTAACAAAATGCATGATGAAAACGTGCTTATGGCGAGTGAACATGAGTGAATGTGTTAAATTATACAGACCAAATTATTAAAATTTTGTTTGATTGTGTCGATTGAAAAAAACTGCTAAAAAGTTATTATAATGCCTCATTTGGTAACATTGATCAATATTCAGTGTTATTATTCAGTCATATTACTATGTTTACTGTTTCTGTTCACAAAAGAAATCATATTACATTAAATTTCATACTTAACATACAGCTAAACTTAGTTGCAACTCGTTTCTAATGCCATAAACATTCAGTCCTTTGAACTGCCCATAGACCTAAATGTTATAATATTTTGATTATTATGAAAAAATTTTATAAACTCTTTGGTTATATAATACTAGAATAATGAAAAAAGAGAATATAAAAATAAGTACTACTAATAGCACATAGGGTTAAAATTTATAAAATCAATACCATTTTATAACTAATTAATAATATGAGAACATAATAAGTATTTTACATGATTTTCCTATACATAATATTCAACCTTGTTTATTACATTACTCCTTTATAACGTCGTAAACATCCTGGTTCCTTTAATGCTGCTACAACCTTTTAAAACTGCAATATATTTCCTTTAGGAATCCCAAGAGTCCATTAAAAACCTGGTGAGGTGCAAATCTGAAGGTGATAAGAGTAGAAATAAGGCGTTGAAAGAGCTTGAAGAAAAACTCAACTGCAAGCATAAAAATGACATGGAGTCTTTGAGATCAAGGTTCAGAATGGCTGTCAGCACCACATACATCGAGAGAACGTCTAGTCCTGAACCACCCATGGATGCGGAGGTTTGTAGAAATGTTATTTTAATCTTTTTTTATTCTGCTTTGGCTGGGGAGCCCAGTTGGTTGAGCTTTGCATTCAAAGGTTGGTTTGGGTCCAGGCATCGCCACAATAACTGCCAAACTATAAAGGGCCCTTGTCGAAAAAACACCCAGATAATACCCTGTGTAGGGGAGGTGCACAATTAAATATGCTTCAAAGAGTCCCAAAACTGCATACAATGTCGCTTTTAACCATTGCTAAAAAAACGCCCATAGATTTGTTTAAAAAAGTACTTGTTAGCGGTAATATATATATATTTAATTGAAAGTTTATGAAAGATAGAAACTTGTTATTTTTAGAGGGAAGGAATAACACGTTTACTGACACAAAAATCTAAATTTTTTCGAAAATTTCACTTAGCATATTCTTCTACTAAGCTCTTCAAGTTACAAGGTTTGCTAAATTTTTTTGTTGAATTATGCAAACAACATAATTGAAAACAAACAATTGTAGGTGCATGAGTTTGATGCTCATACAATAACTTTTCGATATGTTCAAAGTAAGGATTGGAAACAGGTTATTATGGGAATAGTACAGAACTGTAAGCTAGTGACTTTTTGTGAAACCTTGAGTCTTATCATTGGTTTTAAATCTGCTCCCCTAAATATTTACCTAAATGAATGAGTGGCAGTTGCTTAATATCGAAAACTATACATCAGTGTTTTTCAGACATATGTATAAAATACTCTGTATAGGGTCCTTTTTTGTGTTGTGCTTTTCCCCTCAATGCTAATGTAATTTCAACATTTCTTAATATAATATATTTATATAAATAAAATTAAATATTAAATAAGAATGTACTCATTCCGTTATATATTTTTTCTGATTACCTACGATAGCAAACTTGTAAGCAACATGTTCATAAATATATAAATTCAATCTTTATAATAATTTTTATTCCTAAAATATTTTTTTTTCCGTCTTTTTTTGTATCTTATAAATAATATTCATATTCTAAAGGCATTTGCTGGAATGGAGGACGTTAAGAAAGATATGACTGAAAGCTGCCGAAAGCTGAAAGAAGAGAAGGCAAGAGAACTTGAAAAGCTTAAAAGAGATATGATAGAACAGCAAAAACAAGCCCAAATGAAACTAGAGGAAGAACACAAGAAGATGGTTGCATCGTTGCAGTTAGAACATGAACAAGCTTTGGAAAAATTAAAATCTCGTATAACTGCCGAAAGCCAGGTTTGCTTTTTATATTTTTTTATTCTGTATTTTTATGTTATGCAATGTTGATTAAGATGAAGATCAATTTTGATGGTTATTCAATTTTTTTTTTTTTGGCTGCAATATGGCTATTGTCGGTTGCGTTAAAGATGAAAAGATCAATTTGATGGTTGACAATTTTTTTTTTATAATGGGGCTGCAATATTGACGGTCAAGCCTTTGCAGACTGAGCATATTCCACAGAACTGAGAGTCATTTTTTTTTCTCTATATCTTGGTTATGGAACGAACTTTAAAAAAATTGTTTTTATTTAAGGGCAGTTCCATTTTAGAAGATTGCATGCTAACTAACAATTTTATGAATTAATAGATGGATAAACTGCAATTTGTTAATTTTAAAATATAAATGTCTGCTGATACTTGTTATAGTTTTTTAGTAAAATGAGTTTCTTATTATTTATAGTCAATTTATGGCTTGTTCTTAGTTGTTTTTTGATAGATATTTTCAGAATTTAGCCCTCTGAGGGATATAGACTTATAAATCTGTTATCTGGTGGTCAGGTTTTTCAGTAAAACTTTTTTTTGGAAATTATAAACTTAATAAGTTAATTGAGCTAACATATAATATTTTAAGTATCTAGGAATCATAAATAATCATCTGCTACAGAAATAGAATTTAAACAAATTAAAAAATTAAATTTAATTCAAGTAAAAATAAAATTTTTAATTTCATTTAATTGGAACCAGTTTGCACTTCTGCTAAATTCCTGATCCTTCAGAGTATTAAATCACATGCAAACATAAATTGATCCTAAATTTCATTTAGTTTGGTGTTGCTTATACTTTAGAACTAAACTTTGTGCTTATACTTTTAGGTGTCCTTTAATGAAGCAATAAACAGTGTAGCCAAAGAAAAGGACAATATTATAGAATGCTTGCGGGCAAAAGTAACTACCTTAGATACAGAACTATATAATATTAAATGTAAGTAAGCAACACGAGAGTATTTCTCTACCAAATTGCAATGTATTAAACACATTATATAGGTGTTGACTTTAAAAGCTTTTTTTATTGTACAAATTTGTATTGTTTGTTCGAAAAGTCAAACAAAAATAGTGGAAAGATTTTCAAGTATTCATGTACACTAAAATGCTGTTTTTTTTTTTTAATTCCAGCTCACTTACATAAATATCTTCCATCTCGTGGCAGTATTTCACAAAGTCATTGTGGCTCAATTTGGTTTGTATTTTGCATTAAATTGTATTTTTAAAAACTTCCTAAATCTTTACTTTTCATAAAAGTTCTTTTTTAAAAATATATAAAAAATAAAAAAAATATATAAAATTAAAATATATATGTACATATTGATATTTTATAGTATTAATAGATAGCATTATTGTTAGACATTTATTCAAGTTCTTTTTTTGTGTCATTATTCTAACATTATTACAGTTTATAGAAGAAGCTACCTTTGGGTTTGCGTTTACTTCAATTAAATTTAACAATAGTTTAACCTTACAGTATTTTAAATGAAATATCCTTACTGTATTTAAAATAAAATATCCTTACTGTATTATTTAAAATAAGATATCTAAAATTCAAATCTAAGTTTAGTGTTTTATATTCTTTATAAAGGAATACTGAAATGTTTGGAAGTAAATTTGGAAAATTATCTTTTTAGCCGTGTTCCCATGGAAACTAAGCAAGCACTGGAAGAATCTAGAGTTGTAGAATCCTTGTTTCAACAACAGGGAGCAATGTAATTTATAATTTCTTTTTATAAAAATACTTTATTCTTTATTCAAATTTAGATACATAAAATGTTTTTTGATGTAACATGCTTATTTACTTTTCAGGAGTCAAAGTCAACAGCCTTCTCAGAGCACTTCAGAATCACATGAAAATGCTAAAAAGGTATTTAATTCTGATATATATATATATAACTATAGTAAATATATATATAAATAAATAAATATAAATATCTAAATATAACATATTATATAAATAATATATATGAATATAAATATATATAGGATAATATTATATATATATTTGAACTTTGACTGCCATACAGATAAAATCCAATTGCATGACAGGAGAGAACCATTCATACAAAGAAAGATGTTGTTTCTAATAACACTCGGTAACCGAGCCCGGAGTAGAGAACTACTTTACCCGATTTTAAGGCGAAGTGGGACAGCTTCCATTTTTATTTAGCGCCACAAGGGAGGAAGTCCGACGTTTGCTTGTCAGCTTGACACATCCGTTTTACAGGAAGTTCCTTTTCACACATGCATTCCATGCATTTTTTGGTTACTGTATAAAAAATATCTGTGTTCAATTGTAAAATGTTGTTACAAGTATAAATTATAATAAAAAATATTTTTTATTTTAGAAACATAAAGCTAAAGAAGCTACTCCGAAAGTACAGGAAGAATGTGTGGAGGTAAGTTTTAATTATTATTTTTATTATTAATTTAAACCGTGATGAAAAACTCATGAGTTCTTTCATAATCAGTTTTCAAAATGACCACATTTAAATGTCTACCTTATTATAATTAAATATTGGAAAGTTTTTTTTTTACATTTAAAACTTCTCTTGAAAAATATGTAGGCTTACAAATGGAAAGAAAATATTTTTTTGAGTAAAAATCATATCGAACTGTGGATATTAATAATAAATGTGTAGAAGTTAATTGCCTTGATGTATACATAATTTTATTTAGTGTAATACATTTGTTTGTATAAGACATTAAATACACCCAAGTAAATACAAGCAAACAAAGTTTTATATTTAATTTGCATTAAAAATATTCTCTATTAAAAGTACTTCTTTAAAATCTTTTTCAGTATCAACCCCTCATGTATCCCTGTTTAGAATGCAAAACCAAAATTTCTATTTTGAAGTGAGTATATATATTTAATCAAGTTTTCCTTTTAAGTAAGTACATAGAGCAGTAAGAACATTCTCAATGATTGATCATTTTCTAATATGTTGCAGATGCACTGAAGGAGATTTGGTTCTGCTTCGGTACGAAGAAAGGCACCAAAACTTTGCCATATTCCATTTTGGTGCACATGCTCACTTCCTGCACTCAGACAGTTTGCAAACTTTAAATTTAAAAATACGTAAGTGCTTTTTCTGAGCTGTTCAGTTGTCATTCTATTTCATATATGCAGGATTTAAATATACAGAGCAGGAACATTAGAATAAAAATTATTTATTGGAATATTGCCATGTTTTTAAATTTTATAGTTCTTTTTATTTCTGTTAGCTCTTGAGAAGAGTGACGATCCTGCAGAAGATAATTCAAAGAAATGGGTTTTAGGAGTTGTAGTAGAAAAAGAATTTTGTATAACCAAGAAGGTAACTCTAGCTTTTTTTAATATATATTTCTTAAACATTTTTAAATTTGCAGTAAATTGTGGAATTTTAATTTGTCTATTAAGAAGAAATTTTACAGAACCACAATCTTATATGAATTATTATTGAATTGAGAGCTGTTTTAGAGCTTTGATAAAATGCCAGCCTGCAATAAAAATCTGTGTTAGGAGGCCAGTGCACCTTAAGTTTATTAAGGTCAAATGTCCAGTTGTCAAGGATAAAGTCATCCTTTGTTTATGTTTGGACCCTATGCAGTTGCCCGCCTTGTCACTTGATTGCAATTATAAATTGAAGAGCTTAGTGGAGGAGCGTGCTAAGTGACATTTTGGGAAAAATTTAGATTTTTGTGTCCAATGGACATATTCCATCCTTTAATGATAACAAGTTTTCCTTTTTCATAAACTTCAAGAAAAGTACATTCTTTAGCATTCTCAAGTACCATTTATAATGGATTTAGGTGCAAATTAAAATCTTTAAAGCTCTTTTTCACCTTTTTGTCACTTAGCATGTTCTTCCAATAAGCTCTTTAATTATGATGCTTGTTGACACTATAGGCCTATTTATAGTCCTTCTGAGCACAACACAAGCTTCAAAAATACTTCTTTCCGCTACCCCTCATGTTTTCTAAAGGAAGGTGTGAGCAATGCTGTTTTCGTTTTTCCCCACCTTACTTGACTTTGAAAAGCAATTGCAATTAACCTCATAGAAGAGTCTTATCCTTTTTACTTCAAAAACTGCCCAGGCAGCCTTAAAACTAAGGATTCGATAATGATATTCCTATCGCATAAAACTAAACTCCTCCAACAGCCCATTACTGGGCCAAGGCCTGCGGTGCCCATTTCAGCTTTCGTGACCTAGAGCTCTGGGATGCTAGCATATGTTCCAGTAAGGTGGACGCGGAACCCCCAGTGTTTAGTTAACAAGCATGCTTGGTACTCAAAGAAGGAGTGATTCCTATCACATATTACACTTTTTTTTGCTTTATTTATGCATGTTACAAAGGAGGGGATTTTAAGAAGTCTGAATGTACAAAAATAATTATTAGAGACCAACGGGATCTTTCATAAAACTGATAGAAGTTGTGTTGTTATTGTTGAAACAGTATTTTAAAGATATTTATTCTTATTCATTCTTCACATGATGGAAAATCCTTCTTCCTGGAAAACCACGCAAGGTGGTAGAAGAGAAAGTATTTCCAAAGCATGCATTGTAATTCGGAAGGACTATAATAGAATTTAAAGAAACAAAAGTATTAATTTAATATCATTTCGCTAAAAATACTACACTATAGTTAATCTCATAGTTTCCTTGCCACGGACGGAGCTATATTATAAAACTCACGGAGCAACCAGATGAAGGCAAAATAAAACGGCAGAAATTTTCTCTTCATCTGATTGCTCCACACGATTTATAGCTCCGCCCATGGTCGTGGCTTCTCTGCAAGGAAACTATGAGTTTAACTGTAGACTTACTTTCAACTCAAAACTATTCAACATTTCAGAAGGAGAACCGCTACAGAGTAAACCAGGGCACCAAATTCTACCGCGTCAAAGTGAAACCATGGGACCCCGAAGACGCTCTAGCCCTGCACCAGCTTCAACAAATTACCCAGCAGATGTCAGCTACCATAGGTGGAACACCACAGCTGCCACAGTTGCCTGAGGAAGAAACCACAAAAGACATGACCCAATCGCAGTTCTGACGCTATCGGGGGTAATCGGTCAATTAAGTTCGTAATTATTTATTTTAATTTTAGTTAATTAAAATTGTGGTGAGTCTTTGTTGATCATTGTTGTATTTAGTTGAGGATTTCATGTAATGAGTTTTTTTTTTATTGAATCAGTGATAGTCTGGACCCTGGATGAGTTAGGATTCATATTGTTTTTTAATTGTGAGTTTTGGATGATGGTGCAAATGCTCTGAAAGTTATTATACTTGTATAGGTCTTTGATTGTGATCAATTAATCAACTATGTACTGAAATTATTGTATCACTGACTATGACTATTACCTGAATAAAATATTCATCATATTTTATAAAATCAAGTGTATTAACACTTCTGTTTTTATTTTGTAGTTAATTTAATTCTTTAATCTTCTGTATGGTTATTAACTATCCAATGCTTTTTTTCTGCCTCATTTAAAGAGAAAACAGATTTTAATAAAAAAAACCCCAAAAGCAATATTGTAACAACACATGCTATTTTATGATAATATATATATTTTAAAACAGTTTTAATTGTAAAGGTTGCTTAATATATTGATTTCCAAATTCCTTAAATTATTAAGTTTTTTTCTGTGATACAAATTATTTTATATAGAAGATTTCGAGAATTATTTTTTATCGAAGATTTTTGAATTCTTTCTTTCAGCCATATTAAGTATTCATATTTTGCTGCATTCTCCTTCTATACTAAGTTATACAAATTATCGGATATTTTAAACTGTTTATGCTAGCAGTAATTTGGCAAGGTTAATAAAAAAAGCAATACTCTATTTATAATCAATTTTGAAGTCAAAAATTCTCATAAGATAATATAGCAAACATTAAGTTTATTTTCTAATTATTATTATTGATTGACATTTATGTGGGTGTAAAAATGTATTTGGGTATATAAAAACTAAACAAACACAGAAGTTACGAACTAAATAAGTAGAACTATTAAGGTAAATCTTATTTAGGCACGCTAGGTATAAAATTGCATTTTCTACAGTTTTAAATCCAGCCATCACTTTTTAAAATAAGACGTTTTGAAATAGGACCTAAAATCATAATTTATAATGCTTCATTGTTAAAACTTATTTGTCATTTGCAGGTCTAAACAGTATTTTATTAGTTTTTAATTTTTCTTAACTTGCAGTACAAGTTTTTTGAAAAACTATTAGTAATATTTGAAGTTAGACTGTGAATATAAATTATTTAAAATAAACTGTATATGAAAGCACAGTACATCTTTGTTTTTTATCAGCAAAATTTCGTAGGAAAATTCTTAATATATTTTAGTAAAAGTACCTTCTACATTCTGGTGGGTTAAAACATGTCATATGTTATACAGACTGAAGTATTGCATTTATTATTATTGCTGAGAAATACTTATTGTTTATGGATTAATTTACACTCTTATGTAAAAACAATAGTGTAGTTTTTAAACTTTACTATGAAATTTATTACTCTGTACCTGAATGACTAACTGATGAAACATATTTTTTCCAATATGACAGTATAGTATAAAAACTGCTGACAGTGTTATTTTTAGGCGATAAGTTAGCTAATATGTAGATTTTTAATTGGTGCTTTTGGGACAAAATGTATTAATGCGATTCTGTAGTTGGTCAACGGCAATGTTTAGGAAAATAACTGAGATAATTTTTAACCCTCATACATAGATACCATATTTAAAAAAATACATTTAATTTCTACAAAAGAAAAAGTCAAATTATTTTTTTGTGGATACTGCTATAGACTTATAGAAAAAAAATATGTGTATGATATTCAATTGTACCTTAAATATCCCATTATACATTATAATACCCTGAATATAAAGTGCATACACGTCATTATCTTAGTAGAAGGACTTGCATCATAACATATCTTGTCTAATGTTATGATGTTTACATAGGGTAGACTGACCAGTGAGTGAACAGGTCAAAGTGAATGATCATATATAAAATATAATTAAAAAAATACGGATTGAAAATCATTCCCACTATATGGATTGGCAAAACTGACTTCCTCCCATGTAGTAATAATCAAAATCTGACAAAGGTTTTGTTCCTGTGACCATGAGTAACAGTCAAATAATGATCATATAGTAAATATAATTAAAAAAATACGGATTGAAATATCATTCCACTATATGATTGGCAAACTGACACCTCCCATGTAGTAATAAACTCTCTGACAAGGTTGTTGTGTTCCTGTCATTAAATCCTGGTGTTTATTCATTGGTCGAACGGAATGATCATATAGTAATATAAATTAAAAAAATACGGATTGAAATTCATTCCACTATATGGATTGGCAAACCTGACTTCCTCCCATGTAGTAATAATCTATCTGACAAATGGTTGGTTGTGTCCTGGTCATTAATTCCTGGTGTTTATTCATTGGGCGGAAACGTGACATTTCGTCTTGACTCCTTAAGCGTTCATCATGGCGAAATCGTGACCGTTCTTTTAGCGTTCATTCACTGGTTAGTCTACCCTAATTGTTATTCTAACACATCTTTGACATGGGTCCAATTGTTAGAATGATTAATTCTTTTTCTACTAAAGTTGCAGACTTGTCAATGTGATTTAAAATTATTTTCCTTTCAACAAAGTATGTACGAAAAAAATTGTGACCACAATAAAAGAAAACAGTATACAAATTATGTATAAAAATAGTAAATCAAATTCTATATGTCTAGATGAATAAAATAATTGATTTAAACTTTCAATTAGCTATATTAGTTAGTAGAAGGTTTTCCCCCCTCAGTGATGATATAAGGCTTAATGTTTTAAGAAATTAATGCTTTAAAAATATTATTGTTTAACTTAATAAAATGAAATAAGTTTTAATGAGTTTAGTTTGACTAACTTTGTGTTGTTAAAAAAACAATTTAACTTCCCATGCATTTGAAGCCATATTGATGCAATAGGGTTGTTTCACGATGGCAACAGTTCCAATGGTTTGTTTTCATTTGTTGTCTTTAATTACTTTTGTTTTGAAAATGAGTTTTCTAAGAATATTTTACTTAATATTTTTTAAATGCCAACTTCTTGCTGTGCTAGTGGTTGTTCTTCATTGAAAGTAAAACCAAGCAACCAATGAAATCGCAGCACACAGAAGAATAAAAACAAGAGCAATACATCATCTGAAACATTCCCATTGCAACAGAACCGAGAATTGGCTTATTTGTAATATTAATTTTTAAAAAAATTGTTTTGTATTTCTTGAGTTAACCTTTAAATTACGAACTGGTATAAATTTTAACTGATTGGGACTGCACAGTGGTATCCTATTAAATCCTTTGGATATTAATTTTTTTGTTTACTAAAGTAAAGATTCATTAGTGATTAATTAGTGATTTGTTTTAAGTTTTGTTATAGTTTGGTTTCCTTAAAAAATTATTTGTGGATTTTCAGTTAACAAGGTGTGTGATTTATTTTGTGTGCGATTTTTAAATGAGTTCAAGTTTTGGTTTAACATTAGTATTTTGCAACATCTTTAAAGACCACAGGATCGTTGTAGCACAAATTGTCATCTAAAACGTAAAATAATCATAATATCTCCCAGTAAAACGTTTATAGGTTTTAAATGTTGATATCATAAGTACTAAAATAAAAATTAGCAATTCGTCTTACATCAGTTAGTGGCTCCAGTATTCAATTTAGCCTATCTTGTCCCATGTATTTTAATATTAGTATGCTGTGTGAATTTCTTGCATAAATTAACTACATTAAAAGTGTGCCTTGAAAGCTTTTAATTGAAATTGAGCGGATTGTGTAAATGTGTAGACCAAGTTGTAATACAAGACAACACAACAGGCGTATTCATGTATAATAGTACTCTTCTTATTTATGATGTAAAAAGTATATAAATTAACATTTCAGAATGTATATTATGTAAATAGCTTTTTTTAGGTTGTAAATCCTTAGTATACAGGTATCTTAAAACTAGTTTAATTTTTTAATGCCTTGCCATGTTCAATTGTACATAATATAATAATTGCTTTTTTGCCTACTTAAGATGAAGTACTTAGGCAAGGTTCCTGTAATCACTTTATGTATTTGTGATGAAATAGGAAGCTCACACTTCACTGTGACTATATACTTGAACAGTTTTGTAATGCAGATGAAATATAACAGTAATTGTTAATAAAATATTTGTTACTCATATAATTGTGTGTTTTTATGCAGTATTTTCTTTTAGTTTCAGTCATAATTTAAAACATACTGTTACTTATGTTTAGTCAATAGGGTATTTGACTGTATCGCTATAATACCTTCCAATGTTATTTAAATTATAGTTGAAAGTAAAAAATAGCAAATGCATATATAATTTTTGCGGAATAAATCTTTAAATCATTAAAAAATTAATTTTTAAAAGGCATTTTTTTCACGTGATCACAAACACGTTGGTTTGTCTGACGTCACTATGAACTATAAACAAACCGGCGTGATGTTTTTCGTTTTCTGATTAAACTTGAATTAATCTAATTACTATTGAAATAATAAATATTGAGAAAATGTAGGGCTGTTTTACAGAACCTTTTTTTTTTTTAAATTTGCCTAAAATCGATTCCAATGTGGTGTTTCAAAGTTTGTTTATAGTTCATAGTGACATCACAGATACCACGTGACAGCCAGAAAGCGTTTTCAGGAGTGATTTTTCCTCCTAAATTTTTAATTCATTTTTCTGCCTTTTTATGGGGTATTTGAAAAAAAGAAAAATACGGGTCGAATATTTTTGGTATAAAAACATTTTAAGCCAATAAAAAAAATTTAGTCAAGTACCCTATTGGCTTATTTCAGGTGATGTATTTCTTTCCTGCTTCGGACTCTGATCTGTGCTCCGATTGGTATTAAAGAGTTATGTAGTAGGGTAGAGACTGAACCTGGCAACAGCACCTTGGAACATTGGATCAACACGGAGACAAGTGGCAAGTGGGGCCTGATGGCCGAGTGGTTTGCAACGCAGTCCGCGCGCTGTAACGGGCATTTCGATTCCCGCCTTTGTCCTGGGTGTACTTCCATTCTTAGTATCAAAATTATAAACTAACTAGCATTTTTGCCACTCTATTCGGGCTCCGTAGTGAGTACGAGTCGTTCCTCTACCCTACTATAGAACTCTTTGATTGGTACTCGTGACATTCGATTCACCACTCGAGGTTTAAGATAGAATTTATTTTCATTCAGCATTTCTATTACCACTTAAGACCTGAAACCTGTCCATTATTAGTTCCTGAAAAGTACAGTTAATGACAAGTTAAAATTAAACATACTAAACCTCTGTGCCTCTGTGTTAATCCAATGTAAATAAAAATATTTTCCAAACCACATTTCCCCGACTGTATCGAATACTTTTACAAACGTTTTTTTTAATCTCATAAATGTAGCCGACTTACATGTCTCTATAACCCAACTTTTGTAATTGGTTCGAATAATTTGTATGAAATTATTTATTAAAAATTAAAAAGTTTCATTACTATAAGTGTCCTTACATAATCTATGGCTTAAAATAAGTACTTTTAAATTTCGCACGCGGTTTATCCTTTTCTTTCCAATTTTAACTTTTCTTGTGTAAACATAATAGTACACAATATACCTAATAATTAGAGCGTAATGTAGTTTCTAGATTAATATTACGAGCAGGCTTTGAAAATTTTAAAATGTATTAATTCACACTTCTAATCGTTTTACATACATATATTAAATCACCCAAGATAATTAATCTTCCTTCGCTTACGCGGTTAGTAGCTGTGTTTTATCATCGAGTCTCCGTAATGATAATCATTTACCCTAGTCTGTTACAGCCCCTTTTTTCATGGTGGTCCCACTAGCTACAGTCTTACACTTCAAGATATAATCTGCAATAATTAGAGTGTAATTACGTGTTTACTGTGGCCCAAAGACTTATAGGAGACCCAAAGATTACCAGGAGAATGGTACTGCAGATTAGGTAGATTATTTGCAATCTTTTTTTTAAGGGGTCTAAGGAGTCTTAAAAATGTGCAAAGAAGGAACTAAGGGTCTAATGAGTCTTAAAAATGTCAAAGAAGTAAAAAGACTAGTTTGATGTTCATGTAATTTTTTAACTACTCAATATACAAGTATAATTTTTTTATATGTAATTCTACAAGATTTATTTAATATGAAACAAATTTTAAAATTTACGAAACTTTTAGCCAAAACTAAAATAAAATGATATAAAACATTTGAAAATGATTTATTTGCGGCTTGCGCGGCAAATTGTGAGGTCAAAATTGAAGACATGACCAAAAAATGACTTCATATTTACAAATATGTACAAACTAGAACTTATACCTAAATTCTCAGCTCAATTTTAATTAGAAATAATTTTTAAATTTTTTTTAAATCAAAATACAAAATTTATATAATTTTTTTTAGAAAAAAGTTCTTAAAATAAATTCTAATTGAAATTGAGCTGAGAAATTTTAGGTATAAAAAAGTCTTTGTTTGTACATATTTGTACAATATAAAGTCATTTTCTTGGTCATTTTTTTCAATTTTGACCTCACAATTTGCCGCGCAAGCCTAAATCACAATGTGTTCAAATATAGCTTTATGTTTAATCACTTATTTTAGTTTTGGTTAAAGTTTCATAAATTTTAAAATTTGTTTCATATTAAATAAGTCTTGTAGACACTACATTAAAAAAATTATACTTGTATATTGAGTAGTTAAAAAATTACATGAAAGATCAAACTATGCTTTGTAGTTCCTTCTTTGCACATTTTTAAGACTCCTTAGACCCCTTAAATAATTATATAGTTATAATTGAAAAGTTATAAATTTGTCATAAATTTTAAACTAGCGGTTGTCACTAAAAAAAGTTGACTTTAATTGTCAATTTTAATATGAAAATGGCCACTTCTGCAAATTTAGTTTAGCGCAATCAATTAAGAAGATTGTTGATCAATTAAAATACAATATACAAAACTTTCAGATTATTCTCTTTTTTTGATATGACAAAAAAGTGACATTGATTGCGCCCTCTAGAAGGGAAAAGTGTAAGGTTTTTAGCCCATTACCCAGCTCGCCAGAAGAGACAGTCACATGAGACACGCAAAGAAGGTCGCCACAAACACATAGACAAATAACAACATTTATTGACAAACACAAACATCCATGCCTTTACCGGGATTTGAACCCGTGCCCATGAGCTCCAAAGGCTAGCACTCTAACCATTGCGCCGGGGGACAGGCTTCTTTTTGTGATAACTAAAAAAATAAATACGCAACTTTCATTAACAAATACTTGTTTAAATACTGCTCAATTTGAACCCTTAGTTACCAATTTTCATGAAAATTTAACTTGCTTTTTTACTAGTTAAGGGGGATTTCTTTTATTAAATACATGTTTTTACGATATCACGAATGCAAGAGTTCTTTTGTAGGCACGAACTTTAAAATGGAGGGCGGCGAAAGGACAAAGGCATCAGACAACTTTTGTGTAAATGTACAGAAATCATCTACTAGAAAAGTAGTAGTGCTTGCATAATGCTCGAATAATAATAATAGGAAAGGAAGCAGCTATGCTGGTAGGACAGATGTTGAACAGATAGGCCATCTCTTTTGCACCCTCGCAATTCGTTCTTTAATGGTGACGATGATAAGGTGACAAAAAAAGTGTCGTCAATTCTTTGTGAGGTTTACAATAAAAAAAATCCAATTGAAATGGAGTTTATTAGTTAATTGATGGTTATAGTGAAGGTAACAATGTTTCACTTCTGGAGTGGCAACAATTTCGCGGAATGGAAATTTCTAATTTTTTCCCCTTCCACGATTGGTGCTTCTATGCTCACGTGACTCAAAATTAGAAATAAATTATTTTCATTTCGCTGGACTGATGCCCGCGAAGACGTGAAACATGCACATATTACGCCAGATATTTATAATTTTCATGAAAGTTCCTAGAGGCATTTAATATCTTTCTTGGTTTGATTGGTTGAAATAAGTGTTCTTGAGTATTGACGCTTTTGGTTAACTGCTTAAGTTCTTCGAGAAAATTACCGGAAATTTAGCTTTAAAAAAATAAACGGTCCGTGTGTGTAAATCCAATGGAAAAATATTTTCCCATATCTCCAGCTGCATTGAATAGTTTTACAAACTTTTTTTATGTATGATAAATGTAGCTGACCTACAAGACGCAATTTCACTTTTTGAAATGCGCAGTCCCTCCAAACGATTACTCAGGTAACGGAAATTTAAAACCAGAAAAATATTTGTGAAAATAATGAAAAATGTATTGTAAAATGAAAAGTCCTTATGTCAGTGTAAACAAGACTACCGTGGGCAGGTAAACTGTAGTAATCGCAACAATGAGTTGTACCGTGTTTCCTTAATTGTTAGACTAATTGAGTGCTTGCAACAATGGTCCAAGTCACTATGGGAGTTACAACAGTTTACCTGCCCACCGGTAGAAGAGTATACCAATATTAATTTATTTCCTGATAGCACACAATCTGAACAACTCCCGGATACCTACATATGTTTTTATACAAAACTAAGAGACCATTTTCTGATTAACTGAGGTCAATCGAATGTTTAACGTAATATCATATCATTGTCAGCCCCTCATGTACGATTGGGGTGTGATGTTTGGGGTCTTACAAATTTTACACTTTCCGTTGCGTAACGGTAGTTGCAGCGCTATGAATCTTCTTCCTCACACCTTGTAAAAAAAAGCAGATTAGACCCTAGCCCAATATTAACGTAATGACTGACACGGGCGCGTTGCCTTAAGGGGTCTAAGTAGTCTTAAAAATGTGCAAAGAAGGAACTACAAAGTATAGTTTGATCTGTCATGTAATTTTTTAACTACTCAATATACAAGTATAATTTTTTTATATGTAATTCTACAAGATATATTTATTATAAAACAAATTTTTAAATTTAGAAACTTTAGCCAAAACTAAAATAAATGATATTAAACATAAAGCTATTTTAACACATTGTGATTAGGCTTGCGCGGCAAAATTTGATTTTGAGGTCAAAATTGAAAAATGACCAAGAAAATGAAAATGACTTTATATTGTACAAATATGTACAAACTAGGACTTATACCTAAATTCTCAGCTCAATTTTTAATTAGAAATTATTTTTAGGAACTTTTTTCTAAAAAAATTAATAAATTTTTTTAAATTTTGATTTTAAATTTATTTTTAAATAATTCTAATTAAAATTGAGCTGAGAATTTAGGTATATAAGTCCTAGTTTGTACATATTTGTACAATATAAAGTCATTTTCTTGGTTATTTTTTCAATTTTGACCTCAAAAATTTGCCGCGCAAGCCTAATCACAATGTGTCAAAATAGCTTTATGTTTAATATCATTTATTTTAGTTTTGGCTAAAGTTTTAAAATTTTAAAATTTGTTTTATAATAAATAAATCTTGTAGAATTACATATAAAAAAATTATACTTGTATATTGAGTAGTTAAAAAATTACATGGCAGATCAAACTATACTTTGTAGTTCCTTCTTTGCACATTTTTAAGACTCCTTAGACCCCTTAAGTAAACAAGTACCACACCTACGTGTGAATTAGTTAAGTAGCTTTTTTTTAGCCGAATAAGCTTCGATAAAATAAGGGGTCAAAAACCTAGTTAATTTTACAGGAAAAAAGTTAATATTGAATTTAGTAGAGTTTCGTATAGTATAGAGTTTCGATTGTTATTACAACATAGAAATATTTAAGACTGTCAATTGAAAAGAATGAGTGATTTTATCCGAATATTCAACATAATGGGTTGGTTGGTAGATATAAATATTCAGGTTTGTGAGCTTGGTCAGAGACCCACTTATAAACCTTCGTCAAGTAAGACACAACACACACATAAGTGGATCCATCTAAATTCTAGAGACAGAGGCCAACTTAGAGGATCCCCAATCTTTATTTTTAAAAAATAACTATAGAAATAATAAAAATGACAAAAACGTTAAGAGCATGACAATTAAACATGTAAGCATTTGATTTGAAACAAATTGACTGAGTGGAGGTCATTCCTATATTTAATGCAATACTCATCCTCGTAATTCCTCACAACACTGGGTGCCTTAAATTTTGTGTATAACACAACGGTAGCATGCTTCTGCTTAAAACCTTAAAAAAAAAACCCCTAATAAATATGGACTTTATGTCACCCCAAAGTAAACAAGAGCCACACCTCTCTTTGTAAATTGTGTGAGTGGCTGTCGGATTTAACACTTCATAATCTCAAATGACGCCTGTCGTAAATGTCATTCTGTGAGAATAACAAGAAAAAACATTAACTATACTATTAACCTAATTTTATAAATTCAAAACTAAGCAATCCTCAAATAGGGTTGTTTCTGATGATTTAACGCTATTGTTTTTCATTTCTTTACCTGCGATTTTATTGGTTGTTTTGATTTTATTCCCAAAATGAGTGTTTTTTTTTGTCTGCTTTTTTTTCTATTTTAGAGTATGTCGATGTTGTTGGAAGACTTCGGTTTTGATTACATTCTGTCTTATGTGGAGAAATTAAGCAAAATGGGGGACAGCAATTTACGAACAGAGAAAATATAGTTCTATTGAAAGAAAAAAGTTAGTCCACATTACTTCGTTTTAGTAAGGTAAGGTTAGGTTAGGTTTGAATTATCGTCACACTAGAGCTACACGAAACACGAGGGCTATTGGCGACGGGCGTCGTATTTTAGAACCACAGTCAGGTGACGTGCCAACACCTGAATAGGCACCCAACGCAACCGTTAAGGGCGACATCGTACGCAGCGTTAGGACTTTCATGGATATTTAACCTGCAACTCCCTTACACGGGGTATTATTCGTCGGACATTTTTGGCTGCAAGGGCCGTTTATAGATCGGCATTTATTTTGGCGACGCCCGGGCCCGAACCTGGGACCTTTCGCATGCTAGGCGAATGCCTAACCGACTGGTCGCCCCAGCCCTTTAGTAAGGTAAGAAAAATTGTATTTTTCAAAATAATTCCAAAAGGTCTAAGAATAAAAATAATATACCGCTGGGACTGATGCAGCTCACAAAATAATAACTCAACCTATTGCGAGTCTGACGATTTGATTCCGAAGACACTGAATCGGTGAGGCCAAAAGAATATTTCGCAATACCCATGAATGTTAGTTCATAATACATGGTTATCCTTAATTACACACCTACCTTTTGCGTAACTCAGCAGTTGCACTTAACATCCCTTGCAAAAAAAAAATACCCCTTATAAATATTATGACACTTAAAGTAAACAAGGGCCACACCTCCGCTGTAAATGGAGCGAGCGGCCGTGCGATTTAACACTCCATAATCCCAAATTACGCCGCTCATAAATGTCACACCGTGGTTAATGAGTGGGTAAATAAAAAACCACCGGGCTTGTTTTCACCTAAGGTCGATGGAAGCACCCGGGTATCTTTTTAAGGGGTGGTTATTAAGAAGCGATGCGTGCAAAAGTGGTGTACACTGCTAAATATTTGGCGCTTGGTTTCACCAACAGTACGGTTCCTAGTAGTTCAAACCGTAAAATTTCTGATATAAAATACAAATAGAAAAGCGAAATTCCAGAGAGAACTTCATGAGAAGAAACTTCTTATAAGGAAAAATAGTTTTTAATCAAATGAAAAGGCAATACTTGTACATGTTAAGCGTACGGATTGACGAACAGACAGAATAGAACGATACTACTGAAGTTCGGATTCTTGGATTTCCGCTGTAATTTTTGAAAAAATTATTATGTTTGGTGTTACTATAATAATGGTTTCAAGTAGCTTTTGAATCAATCAATAAAGATCTTATTGCGTCGCACCCCGGCGTGATATATGTGCCCTTCTCAAAAGTTAAAAATACTAAAATATTCGAAATTGGAAGATTCGATTGAAGCATAACTTATATTTATAGTATATTTTCTACAATAAAATGCCATGGACAAAAAATAAACTTTGGATGATTATCATGAAAAAATGTTTTTACCTTACACCATTTAACCGCACATTATATCTAATAGAAAATTGAATATTTTGCTACTAGTATTTGATACTGTTGAACTCAAAAAGTTACGCCATTTTTCCTAACACACCGAGATAAGTGTTTGATGGCAGGGTCGGCCCGCTTTGTGAGCGAAGGATGCTTAGATGGTCACCGGAGATAAAGTGTTTGGATGTTAAAAGGTGCGGAATGTTGTCAAGATGCTGACATTTTTTTTATTTTATTTCGCGTTTGTAATCATATGAATTAGGTCTTCCAGCTAACGGGAAAGCACGGTAAATGATTTTTTTAATGTATTCTCTGAGGGGAATTAGTAAATAATTGAATTTTTAGAAACTTAACGTAGAATTCCATATTTTTGTGTGCATAAGTTAAACGCATGAGCTCGCATTTCACATTGATATAGTTTATATTGGCGTAAAAGTAACTAAAATTTAAGTTTTATAAATATAGATACTTTTGAATTGGTAAAAAATATTTTTGAATGTAAGCATATAAAAAATAGCTATCTTGCCATGAGACATGTGTGCAATATAAAGCTAAAATATTTAGGTTTGGAAACCAAAAAATATTTCTTTTATACAAAGTAATAGAATACCCTCAAAATGATGTTACCCTGTTTTCTCTGCACTATGTGCAATACCGTAACAAAGCAGCATTTACAGAACAAAATGGGAAAAATTACTAATTTATTGACAAGTAATTTTTGACTGTACAATTAATTAACAAATGTGAACAAATATCTACAAATTAAAATAAATACTTATTTAATTTTTAGCAGACATTTCTTTAAAATATCCTGTCCCTCCAATTAATATAGAGCATCAATTATTCAAAATAAGCTGACTGACAAAACATGTTATATCCAAATATTTTCAATGAGAAAACAGTTCATAATAAAAGTGCATCGAAAAGTTAAAATATTCTGCTATGGAATGAAAATTGCTTTATTCACAATTTACGTAGATACAGTTTACAGTGCTTTTCATCATACACCAACTACTAATTGGCTTGTTTCAAGTGACGTAGTTCTTCCAGTTTTCATTCTTGCCTTGCCTCCGATCGGTACTCCAATTGGTGTTCTGGTCTCATGTGACATTGAGTCACCAATTACCAATAAATGATAGAACTCCTTTTCATTTCAGCATATCAGATGCAGCTGAAGATCTGAAACATGCCAATTGAATGTTCGGTTAAAAAAAATAAACGTTTAATATAAAATTGGGAACAAGCTGTTATTCTTTAGAGAAATTACACTGTTAAAAATGAAACTTTCAAAAATGAGAACTTGGATATTCTCATTTCATTATGGGAACAATATTCTCTGATCCGAATACGTTGGAATCTCGAATCTGCGATCATGCTGTTCTCACAAATCAATATGTTTACCACGTCTCAAATACGTCTGATTTCTGAAAATTTATGCGTAATAAAGACCTAATCTGTACCTTATTATGCTATAAATCCGTTTTTTAAGAAATGAGAAATTGAGTTTCCTAGAATAAGTACATATATTCTCAAAAACGAGAACATGCTTTCTCAAAAATGACAACATGAGTTTTCTAGTACAAATACATTCATTCTCAGAAACGAGTACATAAATTCTCAAAAACGAGAAGATACATGATCTCATATTCGAATAACGCATGTTCTTAGATTTGAAAACAATGTATTCGGAGTTATTATAAACATGACGTTCTCAAAACTGAGAACATTGTTCTCAAAATTGAGAACCCATTTTTAACAGTGTATGGATCAGAAGCTAAGGTTCAAAAACGCATCCTATCTATTCATGGGTAACAAGAAATAACTCAACGAAAACAAAGCAAAATATTCTTTTCTGGCTATTTATTACTTTGACAAATGAACTAACTTTATTGTTGTGTTAAATGCTTATTAACTTGCTACCGAAAAACTCCCGTTATTATGTGACAACAAGCCAGATAAGAACACCTGAAGAAATGATTTATAGAACACACACAAATAAACAAAATGTCTTCCTAGTAGGAACGTTGTTCAAGATTAAGAACACTCTTCAAATTCGATCCCATGAGAGGTGGGTGAAGTTACTACTAATTGGATAAAAAGACTAACTTGTCAAGAAAGTCAGCCATGTCACTTAATCCTCAGTATTGAGAGAATAAAAACATTATTTGCACGCGTTGTTTATTTTGTAGATTTTGTTTTTGTTCCCGTTATTATTTGCTTGATTTATGAAACCCCGCGTTTGCAGTTTGCACGGGTGTACCCTTAAATATGATAGTTTTCTAGTTATTAATAAATTCATATACCTCTTGGTATAGGTTAAAGTATAGGAATATATTAATTATTAATATAGTTTAGCGTTCTACAACTTAGTATTATTCAAATTAGTGATGAATTTGGGTTAAAACAGTCCTGCCTTGATTTGCTACAGTAAGAATCGAAATCAGGCCATTTAGACTGTAGAATAGGGTGTATCGAAAAAACCAAGTTTTTGATATCAAATTTGTAATAGTGCGGAAAAGTTGCCTTATGTTATTGTTAGTATCTGTGCAAAATTTTATTGATCTGAGTTAATATCTTCAGTTGCCTTTGCGACCATTAATTATGCAAAATTAGCCAATATCATTTTTTTTCTTAAAAATTATGAAATCGGAATCTTTAATTTTAATAGTGAGGAAAAGTTACCTTATATTATTGTTAGTATGTGTGCAAAATTTTGTTGATCTGAGTTAATATCTTTAGTTGCCTCTTGAGACCATTAATTATGCAAAATTCGCTAATTTTATCGTTTCTTCAATATATTTTTTAAAAAAAATTAAGAAATTGAATTTTTAAATCTTACCAGTGCCGAATAATTGCCATATTACTTCTTAGAGCGTGTGCAAATTTTTATTGATGTTGATTAGTTTCTTCAGTTGCCTCTGAGACCATTAATTATGCAAAATTCGCTAATTTGGCCAGATATGCAGCCCCCAAAGGCAACTGAAGAAATTAATCAACATCAATAAAAATTTGCACACGCTCTAAGGAGTAATACGGAAATTATTCGGCACTGGTAAGATTTAAAAATTCAATTTCTTAATTTTTAAAAAAAAAATATATGAAAAAACGATAAAATTAGCGAATTTTGCATAATTAATGGTCTCAAGAGGCAACTAAAGATATTAACTCAGATCAACAAAATTTTGCACACATACTAACAATAATATAAGGTAACTTTTCCGCACTATTAAAATTAGAGATTCCAATTTCATAATTTTTAAGAAAAAAAAATACAATTAAGGAATTTTGCATAACTAATGGTCTGAGAGGCAACTGAAGATATTAACTCAGATCAATAAAATTTTGCACATATACTAACAATAACATGAGGCAACTTTTCCGCACTATTACAAATTCGATATCAAAAACTTGGTTTTTTCGATACACCCTACTGTAGAAAGATGTAATGTATACACAGATAAAAAAAATATGATCGAATAAAGTTTGAAAAAATTAACGCAATATTTTATTCGGTTTCTAAAGCAATATTGGGCGAATACCTGATATTCCGCAAATAAAACGACTTTATTGGAGTGAGAGTTTCACATCTGTTAAATTTGGCGAATACGGCTGATCTATTTATTCTTATGAAATAAAAAGTTAATATTTCAATTAAATGTTTATTACTTTCTATTAAAAAAATAGGTAAAATACAATTAACGGCGACTCTAAAAATTCTCCAAAATATTATTAGTCCTAATCAAAAGTCAAGAATTTCATATTTAATGAAAAACAAAGAATTGTTTTGTCTTTTTTTTTGTGCCCTGGTAAAAGCATAAAAATATTATGATATAGAGACCATTTCAGCAATTTGATCGGTTGTTTCTGTCAAGGGTGGCCACAAACATAACAAACCGTTAGCGTTTCTCACTCCATCAAGATAAAAGCGAAAAGAAATCGCGGAAAAACCAACAAAAACAATCGCGCGTGCCACTCACGCTGCCAAAATAATTAGGGCTACTTTTTTTTGTTACCCAAGTTAGGGAGGATCACGTTTTCTGGTAAATTATTGAATTATTTCTTTCGATGGTATCTTTTTGCGAAGAAAAACCAGAGATACTTAGGCGTTTCTCCTCAAAACGAGAAACGCTCGTTTCTGTCAAACGGACAGGAAGGAAATTGGGCGTAAACTGATGGAGTCATTTGGAGTAATTTTAACGTTTTTCAAATGGGGCTTTGGTTTTGGTTTGGTTTGAATTATCGTCGCACTAGAGCTACACGAGGGCTATTGGCGACGGGCGTCGTATTTTAGAACCACAGTCAGGTGACGAGCCACACCTGAATAGGCACCCAACGCAACCGTTAAGGGCGACATCGTACGCAGCGTTAGGACTTTGAATGATATTTAACGTGCACTCCCTTACACGGGGTATTATTCGTCGGACATTTTTGGCTGCACGGACCGTTTATAGGCCGGCAGCTATTTTGGCGATGCCCGGACCCGAACCTGGGACCTTTCGCATGCTAAGCGAGTGCTTAACCGACTGGGCTCCCCAGCCCCTCAAATGGGGCTTTGAAAACTTATGAATGAAAACAGGGCTGTTGCGTGAACGGGGAGCTTGCAAAAATTTTGAAAACATTAGTTGAAAAATCAAACTAAAAAAGTCTTTTAAAATTAACCTGCGTTTAACAACAAATTTTAATTAGTTAATTTCATCGATTTAAAAAGTAGCAGATCTGCAGCTAGGGGGAAAGGTGAAGCCATTTGTGAACCAGTATCCCACAAGGCAGTTCGCAAGCCCTAGCACATGGCATGCCATACGCCACCAGATGGCAACATGAGATAATTCGACTAATAAAAAATATCTATTTAATATTAACTAATTTACCGGTTTTGCTAGCATAAGTTTATAGCTGGATATGTATTGATAATTACTGGCAGACATGAGATATATATTCATAAAAGAAGTATATTAAAAAAAAATGCAGTTTTTATTGCATGTAACTCTTCGGCAAAAGCATTTTTTTGTGAACCAGTATCCCGTGATGCATTGCGAAATCGGAGAAATGTGGATTCATGACACAATCGCGTTGTACGGGATTGCGCAATTGATGGGCATATTGGTTACTTTCTAAATGTATGGTTAATTTAATCAGACTTTAGTGAGTGTGATTAATTATTTGTTGATTACTTGCCAATTATTTTATATAATTATTTGCTGAATTCCTATTTAGTTTACAATTTAGTTGTAAACTTTCAGTCATTAAAACCGCATCCAGGCCGCAAACTGAAAATTCTGTCCTTTTTGCTGTTTACCAAACAAAAAAAATCCGTTCCACTATATGTCAAATGATCCGTCCCATTTCAACCCAAGTGAAACGTAACGTTCCATTTCAACAAAAATGATCCGTTACATTTCAACTCAAATGATCCGTTTCATAACGAGAAAACGAAAAATCCGTTCCCCTTCAAACCTTCGCGCATCGCAAAGAGTGCGTGGGCGTAGGAGAGACCTGTTGCCCCTCCCCACATGCCCGCCCCCACGGCATGTGATTGGGCGCCAAATATGTATCGCGTGGCGACCGCCAACTGATATCTCACCTCATGACGGAAGATGCGGTTTTTGGTCATCCGTCATTTCGGAGAAGCGGCGTTTCCGTCATATGAAGAAAAGTGCTGATTAAAAAATGGATGCTAGTCGTCAAAGTGATTGTAAAGTTTAATTAATGAGTATTATATGTTTAAATGTAAAAAAAAAAAAAATTAGGAATGGTATGGTAGTGAAAAAAAAAAAACCCCAGGAATTTTGTTTGTTGAAAAGAAAACAACTAATATGAATGAATCGACATTGCCTGTTAATATAAGAGTCAAACAGTTTAAAATACTTTTTTTGATGGATATTTTTAAAGGTCGCCAATCCCCAAAAGATTTTTTTTCTCTTTTTCTCAAGTTTCTAAGTTTTTCAAATCATTACTCTTATACAAAACTTTCTCTTTAGCAAACGAAATTAATCTATTAAATTTGAGTTAGAATAAGTCACACTAAACTCTACGAGAACAACTTCAAATGACGCAATAAAGTTCGTTCCTCCACCGTTTATACAAACTTTAAAAGCTGTATAAGGAAACTTATACAAATATGAAGATTATATTGATCACCAACTGCGAAACCAAACACATTTAAAACTATAAGAATAAAATTTCAATGCTCGCCGCTTTACAAATATTACCCGAAAGAGAAAAGAAAAAAAAATAGTTGTTTTTTAATTAACCTTAAAAACTCGGAAAAAAGGTAGTAGCCACGTCCCGTTGAGTTGAGTAGAAAGATATGTAACTTTGACATAATTTTATGTGTCACTCAAAACATTCTTGTTGTTAATATTGTTGTTATGGGTTGTTTCACGTCGTGGGTGGCAACATCTCCGCGGGCTTGTTTTCATTTTTTCGGGAATTACTTTTGTTTTGGTATTAAAAATTGAATTTTCCAAGAATATTTTAGAAATTAACTTTTTAAAATGCCAACTTTTGGCTGTACCGCTGGTTGTTCAAATCATTTATTAAAGATAGCTTGCATAGAAAGAAAAAATTATTTTCATCGATTTCCGCATTAAGATCCTATGATAAAAACAAGTTGTATGTTGACGAAGCAGACGAGAAGTACATTTATTTTGAGGATAAAATCGAAACAACCAATGGAAATGCAGCACATAGAAAAATGAAAACAAGAGCGTTACATCAGCTGAAACATTCGCATTGCTGTAATATTTGAAGGGAAATTTATTATTGAAATAAGTTAGTTTGAAATGACGTTTTAAAATGCAGCACAATGTGATTCTTTGATGATTGTTCATTAATTGTTTTCAAAGAAAGGCAATATATTTTTTTTGCATTAAAATACGGTTAGTTCTAATTTCTTATATTTTTGGTGCAGATTGGAGTAGTTTCAAGCTTTTTTTATTAAAAAATATTTCGAAAATATCAAGATTTTTATGTTGATACTTATTCAAGAATAAAAAGCTCGCGTCATTAAAAGACGTTCGAGACATTTCCTAAACTAACCAAATATCGCTGGAAAGGATGCTAGAATTTGATTCAAGTAATTTTAAGAAATTATTCTTCGAACTGCAAACAAATTAGAAAAAAATATAATGATATATATGAATTTGCCAATGAAAATTCATGAAAATTAAATTTTATGGTTATCATAATTATTTTTCGATTTATAACATTTTACTTCCTAGAATTTCAATGCACTGTATCTTTGCACTGCATTGTAGAATCGTTTCAACGTAGAACATTATTCCTGAACTCACCACTATAGTGATACGAATATGAAACACATTTTTTAAATGACATTTACAATTATTTCAAATCACCTCAGATAGACGCATTGCCAAGACGGTAGCGACTTTTTAAAAGTGTGGTGAATTATTTATGACATTCTGGTCTTGTTACTCCGTACGAAATGGTTAATAAAAAGAACAGAACGAAAAAAAAAAAAGGCGCAAGCCTAGTTTCAAGGATGATGAGAAGAAAAAAAACCCTAATACGTGTCCAAAGATAGTCTAGGGATAAGAGAAAATTATAAATCATCAAGCGCTCTCGTCGGGCTGCAAGAAAGTAACTGGGGCTGTTAAATTATTTATTATTTAATATTATTAAGGGTCTTTATAGGGGAAGCTAGAAGGAGTTCGATATGCTGCTTGGTTGAAAAATCTGCAGAAACTGGTTTGCCAGATAAAGCCATTGATCGCACCTATCATAGTACTTGGCGAATGATTTAGCACATTTTTGTACATGCTCCCAAGTTGTCATGAATAGCCGTCGTGTAGCTCTAGTGCGACGAAAATTCAAACTAACCTAACCAAGTTGTCATGCGTTAAGGGGTCTAAGGAGTCTTAAAAATGTGCAAAGAAGGAACTACAAAGTATAGTTTGATCTGTCATGTAATTTTTTAACTACTCAATATACAAGTATAATTTTTTTATATGTAATTCTACAAGATTTATTTATTATAAAACAAATTTTAAAATTTATGAAACTTTAGCCAAAACTTAAAAAAATGATATTAAACATAAAGCTATTTTAACACATTGTGATTAGGCTTGCGCGGCAAATTTTGAGGTCAAAATTGAAAAAATGACCAAGAAAATGACTTTATATTATACAAATATGCACAAACTAGGACTTATACCTAAATTCTCAGCTCAATTTTAATTAGAAATTATTTTAAGAACTTTTTTTCTAAAAAAATTAATAAAATTTTTTAAATTTTGATTTTGAATTCATTTTTAAATAATTTCTAATTAAAATTGAGCTGAGAATTTAGGTATAAGTCCTAGTTTGTACATATTTGTACAATATAAAGTCATTTTCTGGGTCATTTTTTCAATTTTGCCCTCAAAATTTGCCGCGCAAGCCTAATCACAATGTGTTAAAATAGCTTTATGTTTAATATCATTTATTTTAGTTTTGGCTAAAGTTTCATAAATTTTAAAATTTGTTTTATAATAAATAAATCTTGTAGAATTACATATAAAAAATTATACTTGTATATTGAGTAGTTAAAAAATTACATGACAGATCAAACTATACTTTGTAGTTCCTTCTTTGCACATTTTTAAGACTCCTTAGACCCCTTAAGCTAAAATTTATGAAATAAAATTAATAAGTGAAAATTTAAATAATATATATTCTGTATTAATTCTAATCTCGTAGTACAGTTTCCACCCGGGACAAATTTTGATGTTTAGAGTTTTAAGCACCGACTTAAATATAATAGAGCTAGACGCTTCTTATTGAAAAACAGAAAAACTTCAATTATCCAACTCAACTGGGACCGGTTCCTAATCATGAAAATTAATAAATTTGCATAATCAGATTTTAATTTGGGAAAATTTTTATTTTTTAAATACTGTAAGGAAAGAATGAAAATGGAAGAATTTTTTAAAAAGATTAAACGAAAAAGCAACACTTATACTTACCAAGCGTACGAATGAATGGATGAAGCAGAATTATATCATTGATTTCGAATAGTCGGAGTACGAATAATTGGAGTTCTGCTTAACTGAGAGAGTGGCATATGTTTGGGTGTATACCACATACATTTGGCGACTTTAAGACAGCTTCACTTTTTTCCCCTCGCCAAGCATTTTCATCGTATTCCAACCTTCCTAGATTTTATTTTTGTACAAGCTTTTTTTCAGGGCTTGGTTACAGTTTGAGTTAAGGACATGAACGGATTGAATTTATCTTGATAAAATGGGCGTTGATATCATTACGCGACGCTTCAGGAGCTGTTAAGGACGCAATCACTTAGGCTGGTTGATTTTGGATGTTAGTCCATTAATGAAGATTAGTAAGAAAATTAGCCGAGTGAAAATGAACTTTCTAATTAGATTACCTAAATTATGAAAATATCAGACAATTGAAGACAATGGTTTTACAATCTATGTAGGACAAATTAAGTTGCTCGAAAACAAAATTTAAAAACTTTTTTATTCGGAAACTTTTCGAACTTTTTTTTATTTCGACACTGGAAATGAGTGAAAATTAACTTTTAAATCGCTCGTAATCGCCCTAAATCACTCCTAATTGCCTTAACCCTTTCAGTACTGAAACGGCCCACGACGGCCGGCCGAGTACGGATGATGACATTCTTATGATCGATAATGATATTCTTATCACATATTACGAGGAAACAAAGGTCCTTTGTAGCGAAAGGGTTAAAATTGCTCGTTTGTTGTTAAGATTGTTGGAGGTTTAACAAAACAAAAGAGTGAAATACACTCCTTTAGGGGAAGTGCATTTTCGACAGCGAAAGGAGTGAAAATTAACTCAGACTGAGTTAAAATAGCTCGCTGTTTTAAGAGTGAAGTTGTTAATGGCATTCACGAAGTCTTCGTTAATGAGTTAAGAGAGGGTGTTCTGCTTCATTAACTGAGGTTTAGCAGCTTAAAAGGTCAGCGAAGTTAACACAGCTCGTAAAAAATATAAATAAACTTTGTTAATAAGGTTTGTAGTGCCGTGACTTTTAATCTATGTCAGACAAATAGAATATTGATTGTAAGTTCAGAAAGGTTTAGAACTTAACGCCGATGAGGCAGATGACTAGCGCTTTCGGAGGTGATGGTTAGTTGAAAGAATAATTACAAGTGTTTGGAGACGGGAAACAAGTTACGGTTAGAACACTTTATATTCAACAAGCATTCAGGTCGAAGTTAAATAAGAAAATTCTCTAAATCATTACACTCTTAAAACAAACACTCCGAATTTAACTCAGTCTGAGTGCATTTCACTCCTCCAGACTGGAAAATGCACTTCTCCTTTTGGAGTGGATCCTTTGTGTGTTAAACCTCCGACATGATCACTCCAAACGAGTGATTTTAACTCAGTCTGAATTAATATGCATGCCTTTAGGGTGTCGAAAATGCACTTCTCCAACTGGAGTGGATTTCACTCTTTTGTTTTAAGAGTGTATGCATCAGGATACTTGCCAGTACTTGGCATTATTAATTGACTTTCGTCTGTCCATCGTGATCCACTTATAGTATGGTAAAGGCTAGCACAGAACCATCGAAAGTGTCCTCCTCGGCCCGACGCCCTTTAGGTACATTCTTAAAACAAACACTCCCAAGTTACCTCAGTCTGAGTGGATTTCACTCCTCCAGACTAGAAAATGCACTTCTCCTTCTGGACTGGATCCTTTGTGTGTTAAACCTCTGACAGGATCACTCCAAACGAGTGATTTTAACTCTGTCTGAGTTAATATTCAATCCCTTCCAGGGTCGAAAATGCACTTCTCCAACTGGAGTGAATTTCACTCTTTTGTTTTAAGAGTGTAACGTGCTTTTCGTGCGATATGACATTATTTGTTGACGGTTTTTTTTAATGTCCAGTAATATTTAATGTCCAGTAATATTATAGGCTGAAACCGAACCATCGAAAGTGTCCTCCTCGGCCCGACGCCCTCTACGTAAGATATTCCGGAAAGGTTTGGTTTGGTTTGAATTATCGTCGCACTAGAGCTACACTAGGGCTATTGGCGACGGGCGTCGTATTTTAGAACCACAGTCAGGCGACGAGCCACACCTGAATAGGCACCCAACGCAACCGTTAAGGGCGACATCGTACGCAGCGTCAGGACTTTGAAGGATATTTAACGTGCACTCCCTTACACGGGGACATTTGGTTGCACGGGTCTTTATAAGCAGGCAGTTATTTTGGCGATGCCCAGACCCGAACCTAGAAACTTACGCATGCAAGGCGAACGCGTAACCGACTAGGCTCCCCAGCCCCTGACATCGTACTCGGCTTTAGGACGTGATTTGACGTGCTTTATGCTCTGGTTTTTCTTCATACCTCGTGCTGATCTTTCGCCTTTTAACGTGCTTTTGTGGACATTATTTGTTGACGGTTTTTTTTTATGTCCAGTAATACTATAATCTAGAACCGAACCATCGAAAGTGTCCTCCTCGGCCCGACGCCCTTTACACAAGGTATTCCGGAAAGGGCGTGCGTGGCAGGACAGGTGCGTCGTGTGCCGGGCACGCGCCCCGCGTCGCCCTTAAAATCGCCTTGCCCTTGACAGGGTGTCGCGTGGCCTTGTCACTCACTTACTTATTACACGTCGTCTTTCTTACATATTAAAATACATCTTTTTGTTTTGGATTCTTTGTGGCTTTTTCTTAGGGGGGAGAGAGACGGCTTTGCATCGATGCGGGCGGGGTGAAGATCAATCTTGTTGTTGTTGTTGGGGGAAATCAAGGTGATGTGGTGCAATCACTTACCTACACTCTTAAAAATGAATGCTCAAAAATGACGAAATTTTCCTTTTTTTCGACGATTCCATTACTGGCAAATGCTCCGAGTTTTCGTTTCTTTAAAGTGAGGAAATTTGGATCGTCATTTTTATGAGGATTTGAATGTCGTCTAATCTAAAAAAATATTTCGTCATTTTTGAGCATGTGAGTACAACAATGAGATTCAGTTTCCTCAAAATCAAGATACAGAATCGTTAAATCAAGATCGTAAAAGTGAGGATTCGCGTTTACTCAAAAGTCACGTGATAGTTTACCGAAACAATCCTCAAAATTAACGAAATGATTCTTGAGGATTCATGAATCGTCAAAAATGAAAGTGTTATTTTTTAGAGTGTAACCCCCCCCCCCCCCCCCCCGATCATAAGACTCGGCTTTTTCCGTATGTTGTGCATCTGGCTTTCTTACAATAACCTTAAATTTTGAAATTTTGTAATCAATGCATTGGTATTCACAATGAGCTTTTTTCATTTGGAAAAGTTTTTAAGACCACTTCCTTCAAAAATAAACCAAATTCTGATTTTTTAAAAACAAATATTTTATTTGAAATAAATTTACTTAAATTTATGCAGTAAAAACAACCCTGCATATTTGTCCGTTTCCAGGCCGTTCGGAAGGAAGGGGAGGGGAGGGGTGACACTTACCATTGAATTTGTTTGTTTTTAGAAGCACAATATAGAACAATAACAATCAAAATGCACTTAATAGAATTCTAAAATCAGATCAGTAAAAGCACGCAAAAAGAATGCACGCAATTACAATGAAATGATCCTAAATATACCTTGCAATATATCTTTAAAATGACAATTTAATTTAAATATTTAACTTTTTTTAGTCTATTTTGTGAAAGCATTGAGTTTATTTTTTCCCTTAAAAACATTAAAAGGCATAGTAATATTAACTGTGTTTTAATAATTCAGAATTCCTCGACTGATCTCTGAAGGCATGACCTGATGGGAAACAGACAGTTTTCCTTCAGATTTATCGGTCCGTTGATGATGAAGCTTTTAACTACCACAAAAAGTTTTCATAAGAGCTGTCCCTGTCTACTCTCACAAATAGAGACGTTAACCACGAATTTAAGTAATTTAGACCTTTTCAATTTGTTAATTCAATCATTTACATTTATCTCAGTATTTAATTACAAATAGTTTACTATTTTAGAGTAGTATGTATTAATATTTTAATAATAACTTTATAAATTAAAAGTATGAAATAGTTAATAAATTGATAACATTGCGGAAAATGAATAATTTGAACAACATATATGGATTTATACTTTATCCTATTTTAAGTTAAGGGATACTAAATAGCGAAATATACAGATGCATAGTCGGTTCAGTTTTAGCTAATTTCGGTAATAAAACGCCCGATTTTTGCTAACATAAAAAAATAAATACTCAAAATTGATATTTCCTTTTAAGGTTTCTATCTGCAAACCAGAAATGTGTCTACTACAATTGAAACGGTGCATTGCATGCAACAAAATCACCCCAAACGTTAAAAAAAAAACATCTTAGCTTCGAGTCAATTAACACAACTGTCACACACATCTCTGATGCCTGAGCAAAATCCCTGAAAACTCTTATTCTTATTCCCAAGACACTTTTTTCTCACTTAATTCGTTCCTCTTTAAACGATTCTCAGAAGGAAGTCCGTCTCTTTATCGCATCAAAAAATAATTATATCAAAATAATTGCAAATTGATCTCATCACCTTTTTTCTTCTTCCCCTTTAAATACATATCTTTTTATTAGCGCCACTCACTTTAATAATAGACCGTGAATACGAATGGAAGAACTGGACGAGTGTTGTCAAGATGGCGGATAATCTCGTAACAGTTGTGATTAGATTTTGTTCCTGTAGCTGCCTTTCGTTTTATTACCGAATATAATTGCCTATACGAATATCTCTTCTGCCTTAAAATAGTGGAAAATCCTGCCTGTCTCCTCTGCCGCAGTAGGACGACGATGAATGTTGACATCTCCTCAACTGTTCGGTTCTCACAAATAACTGCATCTACTCCCGTTACTGGGAGGCCAGAGACCTTATGAACAGTTTAAATTTTTGATTTTTTTTAACCTTATGTACTCTATTTCTTATTTCAATTCTTGTGTTTGATATTTTGCTGATTTGTGTTTCTGAAATTCGTGTACACATTTTCTTTTTGTATTTTGTATTATCTGATCTCTGTAAGGCGTAATTACAATGTCTATATCGCCTGCTGCATTGGAAAAAATTTGTTTCTGAAAGAGCTTCTTCTAACTCATCATGACTATTGGTAAGAAAACCTGCCACACGATAATGAGCTTTCTGCGTTTATCTAAGTAAACAAAATGCGTGGGGCAAATGATAGTTACACCTTTAAATTAATTACAATTACATTAACCCTGTAATGCATGAATTTTTTTTATCCCGAAAAAATATATTTGTATCTTTAATACTCATACATTATAGTAAAAACTTATAAAAATTTGAATTTGTAGTTGGTTTTTGCCATTGGCTTGCCATATGGCAATTTTTTTTTTACAAAGTGAACAGCAGTTACTTTTTTTCAGTATTTTTCCCATAATGTATGAGTATTAAAGATACAAATATATTTTTTCGGGATGAAAAAAAAATCACACATTACAGGGTTAACAAGTTAAAAACAACTGGCTGATGCATCTTCGACATCTTTCGGACATCAAGCTAGCCTCGGGCCGAGGTCCATTACTCATTTACCTTTTTCATCGAGGTGTGAAAATGATAGTTTTTAGTCCACCTCAGTCTCGCCCGTTTTATACACAGGATCTATTAATTCTCTTCTTCTTCTTTCCTTGTCGCGACCGCCGCAGTTGACATTCGGCTAATGATTATGAATAAAAAGAGATGATGTATGTGTAACCATGGGCAGAAAAAGGGCGCATGAGCCAATATTGATTTCGCTGCACTTCCCGAATGCTCTACACTCTTAAAACGAACGAGCGATTTTAACTCTGAGTTAATTTTCACTCCTCCAGTCTAGAAAATGCACTTCACCTACAGGAGTGGATCTTTTGAATGTTGAATCTGCGACAAGATCACTCCAAACGAGTGATTTTAACTCAGTCTGAGTTAATATTCACCTCTTTCCAGTGTCGAAAATGCACTTCTCCTACAGGAGTGGATTTCACTCCTTTGTTTTAAGAGTGTACACTCCGTACCAACCTAACTTGGGTAAAAACAAAGAGTAAAAAGGCAGAGGGAAAAGCGCGGTTGGTCCGGTAGTTGGAAACTCTTGTAAGGTAATATTATTATACAAAATGATCTGAATACAATATAACCAAAATACACTCTTCATTCTGATAAAATTGCCAAATTTACTCAAATAATATTTGAATATGTTAGACCTTAAACGAAGTTAATGTTTTAAACATGTTTTCTGGATGGATTTACAAATAATTTATGGAACTCTTTACATCCGCGGAAGGATCTTCTTCATGGCAGATTTCCGTGGATTCCATATCCAACTTAGGTTGGCAAGGAGTGTAGATGACGGGGCAATATAATTTTTTTGTTGTTGCATGACAGATATTAGATTGGCAAGTACTACCTCAAGCCAATCCTGAAGGGCTACGAACATCCCCGTCAAAGTGGGATTCTAAACCACTGACATTGATAGGGGCTGGGGAGCCCAGTCGTTTAGGCATTCGCCTAGCATGCGAGAGGTTCCAAGTTCGGGTCCGAACATCGCCAAAATAACTGCCGACTTATGAACGGCACGTGCTGCCAAAAGTGTCCGACGAATAATACCCCGTGTAAGGGAGTGCACGTTAAATATCCTTCAAGTCCTAATCCTGCGCAGCAAGATGGCACACTTAACGGTTGAGTTGGGTGCCTACTCTGGTGTCGGCTCGTCACTTGACTGTGGTTCTAAGACACGAGGCCCGTTAGCCCTAGTGTAGTTCTAGTGCGACGATAATTCAAAACTAACCTAACAGATTCTGATATAGATGACCAGCGCTCTATAACCAGGTTGCATTTTCGAATGACAGACGTTGGTGGAAAGTTACAAAGTAGTGCCAAATAAAAGAAGTGTTTATATTATGGTTATAGTTATGTTGTTTAGGTAAAACATCATTTCTTTGTATTTCTGCTACTTTTACCAAATGTCACACTGGCAGACTGATAGTAGCCTTGCTCTGGGAAGACAGAGCTCTGAAAGACAAGTGATATACAGTGAGCCACAAAATTGAGTATACACCTCGTAAACTCTCAGACTTATTCGAATTACAAATTAAATATTGATTTAAATTGGATGATTTTTTTTATTTTAAATACTTTATCCTCAGCCTTAACATCCTACAATAGCACAATTGTATAGTTAATTTATTTTTTACAAAAAAATAATTGATTCGAAGAAAAGACGGAAAAATTCGCCACAAAATTGAGTATACACGTCTTAAATTTGTGCATTTTACCACCACTTTTTTTAGTTTGAAATTTTCTTTTAGATATTTCGGGACTAGCTGCTACTTTTAACGCTTGCGTAGCACTTATACGCTTTTGATAGTATTTTTTTCTCATTAGAATTCATAAAATGAGCTCTTTGTAAAGAAACTACAGAATCTGAACGTTTGCTGGTTGTAAAATGGTTAAAAGAAGGCAAATCTCTTCGAGAAATTGCTTCCTTAATTGGTGTCACTCATAAGTGTGTCCAAAAAATACTACAGAAGTTTAAAAAAACTGGATCTGCGGCCAATATTCCTGGAAGAGGACGCAAGCAAATACTGAGTACTACAGCTAAGAGGAAGATCATTCGCTCAGTAAAAAAAGATCCGAAGTTGAGTGCCTCTAAACTTTCTTGATCGATGTCCTATGTAATCGGGAAAAATATATCAGGTGAAACAATTCGACGTACCCTTCACCAATATGGGTTTCACGGCCGTACACCAATACGAAAGCCACTCATCAATTATGTGAACAGGCAAAAGTGGGTGATTTTCGCTAAAGAACATCTTTTAAAGCCTATTTCTTTCTTCTGGAACACTGTAATATTTTCCGATGAAAGTAAATTTAACCTTTACGGAAGCGATGGACGATTTAAAATATGGATAGAAGCTTTGAAAGCACTGCATCCTATACTAACACCATTTAGACAGTCAAGTACGGAGGTGGATCTGTCCCCGTTTGGGGTTGTATGTCGACTGGAAGAGTTGGAGATCTTGTTTTTATTGATGGCATAATGGACAAAGATGTATATTTGGGGATTTTAAAGGATAACTTGAAAAAAAGTTATAGTTAGTTGGCTCTTGGGTCGAACTTCATATTCCAGCAGGACAATGACCCCAAGCACACAGCAAAGATTGTACAGTTGTACCTGTTGTACCATTGCAAAAAGCAATTACGCACTCCAGCCCAGTCTCCCAACCTAAACGTCATCGAAAATTTATGGTCGCAATTAGAGAAAGCTGTACATGAACATGAAATCAAGAGCAATGAAGATCTCAAGAAGGTTCTGAGAGAAGAATGGGCTAAAATTTCTGTTGAAACCACTAAAACAATAATGGAATATATACCCAGAAGATTACAAGCTTTAATCCAATCAAAAGGTTATGCAACAAAATATTAATCTGTAGTTTAAATGGATATAACTAAGGGTGTATACTTAATTTTGTGGCGTTGTTTTTCCTCTCATCTGGGATCTTATATTTTTTGGGGGGAAAAATAAACAAATTTAACAATTTTGTTAGTATAATACGGTAAAGCATAGACTAAAGCATATTAGGTAAAAATTTCAATAACTTTAAAGCAATACGTCTTCTGTAATTGCAAAAAGTCTACAAGTTCCTATGGTGTATACTCAATTTTGTGGCCCACTGTATCTGACAACTGATCTGGCATCCAGAATGACTTCAAGCGACATCGTACGCTAAAGCCATGAGAACTTTGGGCTTCAAGACTTAGCGAGTAAGTATGGGCCAATGTACTCGGGAATTGTACGAATTGTACCAATTGTACCAATGTACATTTGGTACGATCGGGAATTGTACCAATGTACATTCGGTACAATCAGGAATTGTACCAATGTACATTCGGTACAATCGGGAATTGTACCAATGTACTCGGGAATCGGATTAACCCTTTCAGTCCCAATGATAATTTTGCATCATCGTTTTAGAAAACTTTTTCTGATCGTCTATAGCCATTTATGATATCAAAAAGCACATCCTTCGATTCTTCAAACTTGATTCTGTTAGAAAGTATTTTTTATTAATCCCAATAGATGTCAGCCTTATTATTTTTTTAAATTATGATCAGAAACACGATGATGCCAAATGGCATCGCTGGGACTGAATGGGTTAATTGTGGATTCATTTTAATGACCAGAATAAATTTGCTTACAGGATGGCTGGCAGTAAGAATTGAACTCATGTCTGTCGAAGAAAAACACAGCCTCACGGCAGGCATCTTAACCAATCTGCCACTGCAAATGAACCCGATCTTTTAAATGACTTTAAAGTACATAAAACCGATAATTTTTACAAAATCATTCTATGACATTCTGTCTGCCAAAAAAAAAAATGAGTTGTTGGACTGATCATCAAGACAGCAAAGCGTTTTTAAAGAAGTTTTCAGCGGTTTGCCACACTCTTAAAAATGAATGCTCAAAAACGACGAAATTTTCCTTAATTTTGATGATTCTGTTACTTGCAAATGCTCCGAGTTTTCGTTTCCTCAAAGTGAGGAAATTTGAATCGTCATTTTTATGAGGCTTCGAATGTCTTCTAATCTAAAGAAATATTTCGTCATTTTTGAGCATGTGAGTACAACAATGAGATTCAGTTTCCTCAAAATCAAGATACAGAATCGTCAAATCACGATCGTAAAAGTGAGGATTCGCGTTTACTCAAAAGTCACGTGATAGTTTGACGAAACAATCCTCAAAATTAACGAAATGAGGCTTGAGGATTCATGAATCGTCAAAACTGAAAGTGTTATTTCTGAGAGTGCATTTGTATTCTATACAACAGCAAAACAACACTGCAGATAAGCCTTTTTTCTACCTGAACAAATATGGAAAAAGAAAGGCCCTTAAGCAATTTTCATTTCTCGATGAAATCTCATACTACTGATGTAATTCTGAGCTTTGTTTGCTTTGGTATGTGTTTTCCCTCTTTTTATGGTTTTATTCCTCGTTTAATTTGAGGCGGGAACCGGTTAGTGGTGGAATTCAACCACAGTGTGTTAATGAGGCGGACACGCCTACTTTTCCCCGCGATCTGGAATCCATTAAAAGAATATTTTACGGGTGATTGTTTTAGATCCTCTTCCAATTGTTTTGAATTAAATTTTTAAAAAACGATTAGAATATGGATCTAAATTGGGTGTTTTTACCACTAAGGAAACGAAAATTACATACATTGAAGGGTATTGAACTTCTTGCGAAATGGCCAGAAATACATGTTTAGCATAGAAGAGTCGTATTTATTCAAACAAAAATAAGTATTGTCTCATGTTGTTCATCAGAAAAGACACATTGACCTATGGACTCGCTGACCTGCTAACCAGCATTTACTATCCACTGTCAGATGCATTTTTTAGCTTCCACACTACGTTTATAACGTAAAAAGTGGAAGGTTTTATAATCGTTCTGTCCGTCTGTCACCCACTTTCACAGAACGAACCGCAAGTCTCACAAACAAGTGGGATACGTCGTTTTGAAGCAAAAAATCAGTTTAGACTACATTCCAAATTTTATTAAAAAATTTAAATTAAAAGTTTATTTAAAATTTAAATAACTAAAAATTTAATCTACATTGAAATAACATGCGAATTCCATTTTTATTCAATATTTTCACTGTTGCCATGACATCAAACGTACGAGAAACTTTATTTAAAATAAAATAAAATTCTTGAAAAAAATATTTATTTTTGTGTAATAATTCAATTTGGATTGTTGTAATAGCACAATAAAGTTATTTTGATGGTTCGTTATATTTTTGGGAAGAAAGATGCCTAAAAATTTCGAAATGTGCATAAATAATATGCAAATTTTCGCTTATATTTTTAAAGCAACAATTTTACTAATTTATTTTTCGAAATGTAAATTTGTGACTGCAAAAAGATATTTATTAAAAAAATCATCACTATTCTTCTAAGTTCAAAAAAATTAGCAAACGATAAAGATTAATTATCAAATCTGCAAAAGAATATTAAAGAAAATGATTAGTTTTTGCTTATAAAAGTTTGAATTAGAACTAGCAAAGGCCATGTTTGGCGAATTTCTTTTTGAGGTGTTAGTGTATTTCCTGTTGAGCGTAAAATGTTGTGTGGAAGCGGTGTAAGTGACAGATTCTGTAACAAACCAACTTGTTTGTTTAAAATTTGACGGATCGAACGTTACGTGTTAAGTGTCTTGATATTCTAAGAATATTCAAAAACTGCATTAGAAGATGTTTTATTATTTCAGTCACTTCAGTTAGCAATAAACGTACTGTGGTTCTCGTTATCACTGCAGTCAAATGCAAATATGTGAACATTGTTGTTTGACAATCTTTTTAGGAGTTTAATTGAACACAAAAGTAATTTTTTTTCAGGAATTTTTTTTGAAAAAAAAATCAATTTAGAACCGAATTATTGACATTTTGTAATCGATAGTAAAATCATACATAAAAGAATTATCGGAATATTTGAAGAGTACCCGGGAAGAACCGATTGATTTTGCAGAAGGCTTTCCTTAAGGTATCCGACTACGTTGAAATCGTATTTTTCGGCGAAAAACAGATTTTTTTTTATCTTAAAATAAAGCACAACTCTTTAAGATTCTAAAACTCTCTTTATTTTGTTTGTGCGGCAAATATTTTAGAACTCCATTGGTACTCCATTAATACTCCATTATACGAAAACGGCATATAAATCCTTTAGAAAAGACCACTAGTAGAAAATTGCGATCTACAAGAAAAATTAAAAATATGAAACTTTGAAGATAAAGAATGTCTTATGTACCAAAAAGAAGGCTTTCCTGCTATTTGAATGTAACCTCAAACTTTAAATTGATTTTCTGCAGAATGAAAGTTTTGAACATTTTCTTCTAGACAAACCATATTTCTCAAAAATTACTTAACCGAATGTTTTCAAATTTTTTGTGCATATTTTTTATACTACTATGAAGGGAATAGACTACAGACTAGTAATTTCAAGCAATATTATAAAAATTATAACACTTACTATCATAAATGGTAGAAAAAAGTACATAAAAATCTTTAACTTAGCTCCGACAACTTATAACTTTTTATTGGTTCAATAAATATCTAAGATTGTAGTCTATTCCCTAGGTATCAAACTAAGATTTATTAATTTATTATTATTTTTAAAAAATCCTAAATATTTTTTTAGTTATAAAGTCAAAATTAAAGGCAAAAAACATCAAAATATACTTACAAAATCTTAAATTACACAAAAAATATTTATTTAAAATAAAAATTGTGACTTATTATTATTATTAGCTGTGTTGGTGAACAAAAAAAAATACAGAAAAATATAAGTATTAAAATTTAATTAAAAAAATAAGTGTCAAACGTAGTCGGATACCTTAATAGCCTCTTTGGGGATGATAGCGAGAAATCGCTTAAACTGGTGTAAAGAAACACCAGTTACTCCCTTTCTATATCTTTCGCGGCAACCCTGATTCACGCCAGAGAACAGGGGATTCCAGTCACGCGTTTGTACCGCAAATGAAGAACTATAAAAAAAAATCGGTTTTCGGTCGCCAATGTCCGCCAAGAAGACACAATAACTTAAAGACTCTAAAGAAATCCACCCGGTTCTTCCAGTGTTATCTTCATTTGTTATCAATATGCATTCTCTGAAAAATAACACATTTTTTTAAAAAGCAGACTTTTAACGAAGCCAATCTAGTTTAATTAGTAACCAAACACAATACATACACTCTTAAAACGAACGAGCGATTTTAACTCAGTCTGATTAATTTTCACTCCTCCAGTCTAGAAAATGCACTTCTCCTTTTGGAGTGGATCCCTTGTGTGTTAAACCTCCGACAGGATCACTCCAAACTAGTGATTTTAACTCAGTCCGAGTTAATATTCACTCCTTTCCAGTGTCGAAAATGCGCTTCTCCAACTGGAGTGAATTTCACTCTTTTGTTTTAAGAGTGTACCTTTCCATCAAGGTACAAAATGCTAAACATTCTTATAACAGTAGGAAACCTCCAAATCTCCCATAATTGAATTTTCGAACAAGAACACAAAGCTCTTTTGTTCTTTCAAACATAAAGTAAATTGCTCGAGTTGATGAGCCTTGCAAGTGTAAGATCCCTAAACAAATGTCTAAATAATGTCTCGGCTCCAAGGGGGTTGGAACCTTGAGACTTAAACGTGCCTCAAACAGCCCTTTCCTCGTTTTCCAATCATTGATATCGATTAAGTCTGACATTTGTTGGGACGCGCTGTGAAAAGCAATTGAATCGCTAAATTTTTTAGAGAGGTTAAGTAAAGGAAGATTTCCGCAGAGGCTTCCTCTCTACTAAAATTTAAAAGGAAGAAGAGCAGTGGGAAATTATTCATTGGACTTGTGCTGCTTTACGGTTGGAGGCCTCAGAATACAAGTGTACCAAGTCCTTAAAAAAGCTTCTTTGTGCTACTGGAGGTTTAAAAGTTAAAGCTTTATAAAAAAATTGACTCTAAACATTTTTTTTAATATCCTCCAGGCAGCAGCATTTATCTGAACTCGGGCTTTTCATTATTGCACCGAAATTCTACATAGTTACTGCATGCGCTGATTCTCCTATTAAAAGGGATAAAATTTGCTTTGAAAGTTTTTTGATCACTATATTATAAATTTAGGAACATTCTACTTCTTAAAAATCGTTAAAAAAATTAATCATCAATTTTATCTAAAGTATAGCAGGCTCTCTCTCTCAATCGGACTAAGTTTAGTCTGATCTCCGCTTTAACTGGCTGAATTTTTTTTATCCTTAAAATGTAAAAATAAGGTAAAAATGACTTTTTTCGTTATCGGACCCCCATTCATCTGAAGCTGATAAAAAAATTGTTAAAACTATGTGACAAGTTTCCGTTTTCCTAGATTTCAACAAAAAAAAGTAATGTTTTTTTAATGTTTTTAACTTGTAAGGCTTGAATACATTGAACAAAATGGCACATTACTTTAATTGTGCATTTATTTATAAGACAAATATCATTAATGTATAAATGTGCAGTGTTAAATGTATATACAAACATTAATTTATTTCCCTTCTCCTGTTTGACCGGATTAAGCTTCACCGGCTTGCTAGTGTGTGTCTACTGCACTGTAAAAAAAGAAGGATGTTCGAAAAGTATAGATAACAAAATTACTAAAAGGGAAACTGACCAAATAATTACTAAAAGGTACTTAGTAAATAACAGCTAAACATATTAAAAGAAACACCAAGAAAATCGTACTTTCTTGACTTGAATTTACAAGGTTAAAAAAAGTTGGTCATCAACTTTTATCTTTTTAACAACTACTAAAATCACTTCTCGGTCATGTTTTACATGTCGGATAGTAATGAGAAGATGATGCATTACCAAGATAACTTTGAAAAGTAATAATTTATATTTTTTTTAATTGAAAAGAATCACATGTTGACTACAACCTTGATAAAACAACCGATTCATTATCTTGATTTAAAATTTGCACCTCCAAATACAAAATAACTGTTGTTACGTAAAAGTGTGCAATTAAAAAAAACTTGAATGTATATCATTCATGGGTGCAAAATTACATCAAGGGTATGTTTAAAAATATGAACAAAATCTGTGTGTTAATTTGAGCGATTCATTATCTTGATTTAAAATTTGCACCTCCAAAGGCAAAATAACTGTTGTTACGTAAAAGTGTGCAAAATTATACCAAGGGTATGTTTAAAAATAAGAACAAAATTTGTGTGTTACTTTGCACTGACTGTGTAGTTATTAAGTTTTCTGTGTTTTAGTGCAGAGTATAAAATATTTTGTTAGCAGGTTTTCAAAATTTTGTCGTGCTGATTCTAATATTGGGCAATTTTTTTTCGAAACACATATCAGTAAGAATTGGAAAATATGGTTCATAGACAGATTTTTTTTAATGCCCGAAAAATGCCTTAAATATGCAATGGTTATTATTTTATTGTACCAAAACGGTGTTAATTTTGTGCTTTCATTTTCAGCTTTGCTTTCATTTTCTCGGCTGCTATTAAACAGAAGTTTCAGAGAGAGATTTAATTTTTAATTCAAAAAGTGTTAAGTAAATTTAATTTTCATTACATTTCATGTGTTGGAGATGGCCTCCGAGGCTCGTTTAAAAGTAATGCTTTAATATATCGGATGATATTTAAGGGGTCATATGAGTCTCAAAAATGTGCAAAGAAGGTACTACAAGCACAGTTTTCATCTTTCATTTAAATTTTTAACTACTCAATGTATAAGTATAATTTTTTATATGTAATTATATAAGATTTATTTATTATAAAACACATTTTAAAATTTATGAAACTTAATCCAAAACTAAAATAAACGATAACAAACATAAAACAATTTACAGAATTTGAAAACATTGGGATTAGGCTTGCGCGCCAAATTTTGAGGTCAAAATTGAAGAAAGGACCAAGAAAATGACTTTATATTGTACAAATATGTACAAACAAAGACTTATACCAAAATTCTCACCTCAATTTTAGTTAGAAATTATTTAAAGAACTTTTTCTAAAAAATTAATAAAAATTTTAAAATTTTAATTTTAAATTTTTAAAAAAAATATTTTCTAATTAAAATTGAGCTGAGAATTTAGGTATGTCTTAGTTAGTACATGTTTGTACAATATAAAGTCATTTTCTTGGTCCTTTCTTCAATTTTGACCCCAAAATTTGCCGCGCAAGCTTAATCCTAATGTGTTCAAATAGCTTTATGTTTAATATCATTTATTTTAGTTTTGGCTAAAGTTTCATTAATTTTAAAATTTGTTTTATATTAAACTAGCAGTATGGTCCCGCCTTACTGGGAACCCGTTAACTTCGCATAGCTTCCTTTTAGAGGCATGCTTACTTGTGAAAATACACTCGAAACCAAAACAAAATTAAATTCGTGTTGGCCCATGCGCACTTAAAAAAGCAAAAACTAATAGAGGATGAAGCAGCCTTAGGGCGAGCGCATATATCTCAACCAATCAAACTAATAGAGGATGGCGTCAAGCCCCCGTTTCGGCCCGGCCCATGTATTTTCAAGCCCTGTTATGGTCCCGCAATCCCACGTGGATGACGTTTTTTCGAAACTAATTATATTAATTAAAAATCACAATCAAATATGAAAAAACTAAGCCACAGGTGCACACGTAGGTATTAAAAGGAATCTATATTAAAAACTTCGAATTTTTTAGAGCTGTCTAAGTAGGTCTTTTGCGATCCACAGACATACACACAGACAGACAGACTCTTTCTTTTATTATTATAGATAAATCCTTGTAGAATTACATTTCAAAAATTATACTTAAATATTGAGTAGTTAAAAAATTACATGAGAGATCAAACAAACTTGTAGTACCTTCTTTGCACATTTTTAAGACTCCTATGACCCCTTAACAATCTCTCCCACCAAGATTGATCACTAATTGAAAAAAATATCTATTTTATATTTTCCAAACCATCATCGAAAACTACTAGGCCATTTCAAATTGACACACTTATATTTCATGCAACTCAAAATAATTTGAAAGACCACCAACACGATTTTATATAATAAAGAAGCAACTTTTCTGAAATGCCTGCCTCCCATGAACCATTAATTGCTACAAAGCAATAATAAAGACATTTCTACCAATAATTATTTACATCCTATAGCCAAAATAACTCACGAAAATTACTTTATCAGCTAATCTATTCCCCAAAAAATCAATCAGAGAAAATACACTTAAAAAAACTTCATAAATGGAGAGATTAACGAGAACCTATACCAACAACTATCAATCGAAATAGTTCGTTAGCATCCACGTAAACAAATAACTAAAACTGGGTCACGCTCATTAGTCCATTTATTCCTTCTTAAAAAAAGAAAGAAAAGAAGAAGAAAGAAAAAAGAACCGACAATTTTCTTTCTGTCAATAAAGCTAACAGGTATCTATTCTCTCTGTAGAATATGCAAAGAACCCACATATTTGCCACGCTTCTCACACGAGCCATGCGCGCGACACTTTCTTATTTTTTTTACAACTGTACTTTTTTTTTTACCGCTGATGAAAGGTGTTAGCTGGGAAAAGAAACTTACAGATGCTAGGGGGTTATTTGTAGGTCGTATTCCATATGTAAAAATAGACTAAAATTGATTTATTGTGTTGAAGTTTCATTTTGTCTGCTTGTTTTGGTACATTTTGAAGATTTGGAATGGGACAAAGATTCTTCTTTGCACTACAGTACTGAATTTAAGCGTATGAAGGACTACTTTAAAAAATAAGTCTATTCCTTCCGAGTTTTTTTTTTACGGGTGTACATTTATTTTAGTTATAATTTTTTTTTTCAAATTTTTTAATTTCGACAAAAATAAAACCCACCCTAAAAGTTTTTTAATAATGAACACATAGAATCCTCATATTTCCACAACATATTAGACTATTGATAATTGTTAATTTTTTTATTTCTTCTACAATTTAGTCCAAAAATTACGAATTGCCCCCACTTTCTTCAAATTGAACAATACTAGTATAACAGCGGCCTTATAATATATTCTTCAGTAGCGGTAGAGTAGTAAAGGTAGTTTCGTAATTTACGCTGTTTTTTTTTTGCCGCTGAGAATAACACGTCCTTCCTGTTGGTAGCACCTAATACCCTTTGTTAGTTTCCTATGTCCAGAATTAATTACTTGAATATATTTTTTAAAAAATTTAACGAAGGGTATATTAAGAAGGGATCATTTACGTGAATTACTTTGGATTGAGTTGTCTTCCAAATTAGAAATTTCTGGACATTCCGTGCATGCTAGTTTTGGCTTGACCGCTTCAAGCAATTTATAGAAAACCCCCTAAGCCATCGCATAGGGGCGGCGATCCACCTGCGACGCGCGACACCTGCTGACAAGCGTTTATTGTCAGGCCACAGTAATTAGTCCCGATGATGGGGGCTCTCATAAACAAATACGGAGCTGCTCTCAGTTAGTTGCGGCGGCGCTCTCATTTCCCATCGAGGGGAAATTAACGGTAATCAGTTAGTGTCAGATCGGGAGCGATGCGTCGAAATAAGGTTCGGGGAAAGGTTGAGGTTTAATGATGATGAAACCGCAAGTTATTAAGAGGACTCTCTTTGGAATTCCGCATCTTGAAAATCGTAATGTTAGTCCTATGGAAAGCATTCAAAAGTCTATTACCGCCACAAATTTATTAAAAGGTTACTAGTTACTTGTATGACTGTAAAGAACGAAGGGAACTAAAAATATAAAACTAATTTGTTTTGTGAAAATCACATATTTACTAAATACTACATATTACATAATACTACATAATACTACGTTATTACATAATACTACATATTTACTACATACTACATAAATACTAAATATGTGAAAATCACATATTTAGTATTTTTAATAATTTTTTAAAATTATAACTTAATGCTTACTCCATTTTTTACAAACTTCAAAAAATTATTAAAAATAGTAAATATATGATTTTCACAAAACAAATTAATTTTACAAAATCTACTCCTTTATTCGTTCTTTACAATGATACAAAAAACTAGTAACCTTTTAATAAATTTTTGTCGGCAATTGACTTTCGAATGTTTTCCATAGGAATAACATAACGATTTTCAAGATATGGAATTCCAAAGAGAGTCCTCTTAATTGTGAGAAGAATGAATGACTAGCCTGACGAGATTTGTTTAGGTGACTAAGTTTTTAACTATGAAATCGGCATTTCTAACAGGACTGAAATATTTTTGTTAAAATTAAAAACAAATCCTGGGACTCTTAAAATTATTTATTATGCCTAATATATTATTTAAAATATCAAAATTTCACCGAATAAAAATGCAATTGTCATCGAATGGTAGATTTACACATTGAAATATTAACGTAAACAACGGATAGGAACTAAGGACTTGACCCTGTATTGGCCGTCGCACTACTGGATTTAGTCAAGTTTAGTTTTGTTTTAAAACAAAGTAAAACTAAATAACCTATCATTTACAGCGTTAATTTTAGATAGCAAGAAGCCCAAAGTGCTCCACAAGTGTCAGTTGGGGATGAAAAGGTTGCGCCTGGAAACGCCTGCGGTTGTTCTCTCCACGCCCAAAAAGAGTGGGAGGATATTATAACGACTCATTCAACTACCAGCCACTCCTCGATAAGAAAGTGTAACACTTTAGGACAGTGAATAATAGAATGTACACTATATTTTGGTTATTTTGGACATGAGTACAGGGAGTTTGGTTATTTTGGACATGAGTACAGGGACCTGTATTGAGGAGTACAGGGGAAAACTGCTTGATTTTGTAGAAGGCTTTCCTCAATAGGCCTAATTGGCGATGATAGCGAGAAATCGCCTAAACTGGTGTAAAGAAACCGGTTACTCGCTTTGTTTTTCTTTCGCGGCAACCCTGATTCACGTCAGAGATCAGTGGACACGAGTAGACACGAGTCATATGTTTGTACCGCGAATAAGAAACGTAAGAAAAATCGGTTTCCCGTCGCCAATGTTCGCCAAGCAGACACTATTACGGGAAGACTCCTAATAAATCAAGCGGTTCTTCCCTTGTACTCTTCAATTTTATTAGGAAATCTCCTTAACCCTCTATGCAACTAAATTAAGATTTAATGTTTATTATTTGCAGTTATTTTAAAGCTATTTTTGCTATTTAAAGCTATAATTACATTTTTCTGAAGAACTTTGTACAGTTTATTATGCTAAAACCGTTCAATTCAATTAAAAAAGTTCCACTTGCCCCCATTTTCTCCAAATGAACAATGAAAAGTAAAACAGTGGCCTGAAAATTATTCCAAACAGAGTTGAATTATCATCACACTAGAGCAAGACGAGGACTATTGGCGACAAGCGTCATAATTTAGAATCATCCCCAAGTGGTGAGCCTATACCCGAGTAGGTATCTAGCTCAATTTTTAAGGGAGTGGAACATATGAACAAAACAAATAAAATCATGTGAACCTCAAACAAAAGTTTTGTCAAAATTATCGACTCGAGGGTCAAATATAAGCGAATCGTTAATTATAAGAGTTTTATTTATAAAAATAAATTATTTGGGACTCCACCTTTGCATATTCATGCAAAACATTTTGTGCCATGTAGAAATCTATACATGTCGACTCATCATCTACAAATTCTTGTAACCCATTTTGTGCCATATGGAAATGTATACTTTCTCGACTCATCATCTACAAATTCTTGTAACCCGTTTTGTGCCATATTTAAAGCTATACTTTCTCGACTCATCATCTACAAATTCTTGTAACCCGTTTTGTACCATATGGAAATCTACACTTTCTCGACTCATCATCTACAAATTCTTGTAACCCGTTTTGCGCCATATGGAAATCTATACTTTCTCGACTCATCATCTACAAATTCTTGTAACCCGTTTTGTGCCATATGGAAATCTATACTTTCTCGACTCATCATCTACAAATTCTTGTAAACCGTTTTCTGCCATATGGAAATCTATACTTTCTCGACTCATCATCTACAAATTCTTGTAACCCGTTTTGTGCCATATGGAAATCTATACTTTCTCGACTCATCATCTACAAATTCTTGTAACCCGTTTTGTGCCATATGGAAATCTATACTTTCTCGACTCATCATCTACAAATTCTTGTAACCCGTTTTGTGCGATATGGAAATCTATACTTTCTCGACTCATCATCTACAAATTCTTGTAACCCGTTTTGTGCCATATGGAAATCTATACTTTCTCGACTCATCATCTACAAATTCTTGTAACCCGTTTTGTGCCATATGGAAATCTATACTTTCTCGACTCATCATCTACAAATTCTTGTAACCCGTTTTGTGCGATATGGAAATCTATACTTTCTCGACTCATCATCTACAAATTCTTGTAACCCGTTTTGTACCATATGGAAATCTATACTTTCTCGACTCATCATCTACAAATTCTTGTAACCCGTTTTGTGCCAGATGGAAATCTATACTTTCTCGACTCATCATCTACAAATTCTTGTAACCCGTTTTGTGCCAGATGGAAATCTATACTTTCTCGACTCATCATCTACAAATTCTTGTAACCCGTTTTGTGCCATATGGAAATCTATACTTTCTCGACTCATCATCTACAAATTCTTACAAACCGTTTTCTGCCATATGGAAAACTTTCCACTTCGACTCATCATCTGCATCTTTTTTGTGCATACATTTTTTTTAATAAAAACTCAAAAAGGTGGGGATCTCCTTTACCACTCGTGTGTGCTCACAAGCGTGACACCACACGTGCTGCCTGTCATGGTTCCTCACAAGTCTAACGACCCGTGACAAACCTTCGTAAAACTGGAGGGTATACAAAATTTGCATTTTCCTACGTAGGTCTTCACCAATCCTTAAGAGGACACTGTACCCAAATATTGAAAATATCGATTTTTCGGCTTTTAATTCTTATTATTTACAATATCTTTCTGGAACATTTACTGAAACTTTCATAATGATATCTTTTGTACAGGGTGAGGCAAACAAAACCGGCCCCGAGCTAGAGATGGGAATACGTTAAAATGCTTGGCGAGAAAAACTCTTGAAGCCGCCTGAAACCTGTTTTTGCATTGGTTGGATCGGTTAGCTTCACATTAGAGCTAGACTAGTGGCGAATTCAGATCTTAGTTCGTATTGTATGAAGACGTCCCATAATGCAAATTTAGGGTCTTGCAATCAATTCAGAATGTTTTGTATTACCAAATACAAAAAGGTCCGATTCTCTAGGATAAATAACGATCGAAACAATCAAATAATTACTAAATCTTGATCAGCTCTACTAACCTTGTTTATATTCCATTTCAACTAGCTTTTAAGGGGTCATAGGAGTCTTAAAAATGTGCAAAGAAGGTACTACAGAGTATAGTTTGATCTTTCATGTAATTTTTTAACTACTCAATATATAAGTACTATAATTTTTTATATGTAATTCTATAATATTTATTTAATATAAGACAAATTATAAAATTTATGAAACTTTAGCCAAAACTAAAATAAATGATATTAAACATAAAGCTATTTGAACACATTGTGATTAGGCTTGCGCGGCAAATTTTGAGGTCAAAATTGAAAAAATGACCAAGAAAATGACTTTATATTGTACAAATATGTATAAACAAAGACTTATACCTAAATTCTCAGCTAAATTTTAATAAGAAATTATTTTAAAAAAATTAAAATCAAAATTTTAATTTTTTTTTTTTTAGAAAAAGTTCTTAAAATAATTTCCAATTAAAATTGAGCTGAGAATTTAGGTATAAGTCTTTGTTTGTACATATTTGTACAATATAAAGTCATTTTCTAGGTCATTTTTTTCAATTTTGACCTCAAAATTTGCCGCGCAAGCCTAATCACAATGTGTTCAAATAGCTTTATGTTTAATATCATTTATTTTAGTTTTGGCTAAAGTTTCATAAATTTTAAAATTTGCTTTATATTAAATAAAGCTTATAGAATTACATATAAAAAAATATACTTATAAATTGAGTAGTTAAAAAATTACATGAAAAATCAAACTATGCTTTGTAGTACCTTCTTTGCACATTTTTAAGACTCCTATGACCCCTTAAAAGCGTAGCGTAGTTGCCGGCAAATAAGTCGCCAAGCGTTTGCTTGGGGCTTAATATTGAAGAGATCAATAGCTTCAGTGAGTAAGCCTGTTTTTGTATTGGTTTTAGACTTGGCAACATTTCTGTCGTATTCTAATCTCCATCTCGGGGCCGGTTTTGTTTGCCTCACCCTGTAGAAAAAAAAATTATTAAATATTTTCTGTAGTCATTCCTATAATTTTGAATACGTATTTCGTCTGCTTTCAAACTCTTTTCTCTGTTTCGCGTTTTTCAATTCTTGTGTTTAAAAAATCCCTCAGGCTTTTTTGCTAATTAAGTTAGAATTTTTAAATTTTTAACCTGTGTTCTAATATATGCACAAAATTGTGCATGGAATAAAGCCAACTACATATAGATTAATTTTTAAATGTCGAATTCAATATGCAATTTTATTATGTTTTTCCGTATAAATGCATGTTATTTTTCAAATGTTGCTCACATTTTAAAATCCATGCACTGTTATTGAACAAATAGTACTAAAAACAAACTATAAAATTTTGGTGGAGCTATTCTCAAATTTGAAAGAGGAGTAGAGTTTTAAAAAAGTTTAAAATTGTAACTTTTTTTTAAATAAATGAAAAAGTACCTGTAAACATTTTTATTGCTAAAAAATGTTTATTTAGAGTGAACATTATATATAAAACCACTATAATTTACAAGTTTATGTTACTATTTTATAGAACTAATGTTTTGGGTACCGTGTCCCCGTAATAATAATGTGAGTAGAAACTGAATTTTTTTTTAATAAATTGAGATGAATTATTGTCACACTACAGCTACACGAGGGAAATTGGTGACGGGTGTCACAATTTAAAGGAGGTTTTTAATTCACTAATTGACTATTAATATGTATACATGAACATACAGAAGTACAACGTTCTTCATCGGAAGCATGCGGATCGGTAGGTTAGAAAGACAAAATCAGATTGCTTTATTAACTTGGTAAATATTTTTCTTCCTAATTTCTTTTGCAAATTTGATTTTCTGACGAACTTTTTCTTCTAAAATTCAATGCAAAAAAAATCGAAAATATGCCAAACTCCCTCACACACACATTTTGGACTCTCTCATTCGCACTTACTGTCTACACTCCTTACCAACCTAAGTTGGGTAAATAAAAATATGCTATGGAAAAGATCCTTCCGCGCATGTAAAGAGTTCCATAAATTATTTGCGAATCCATCCAGAAAACATGTTTAAAACATTAATACTGTTTAAGATCTAATATTATTTGAGGAAATTTGGCAATTTCATCAGAATGAAAAGTGTATTTTGGTTAAATTGTATTCAGATTATTCTGAATGTAAATATTGCCTTGCAAGAGTTTCCAACTAACTGACCAATTGCGCTTTTCCCTCTGTCCATTTACTCTTTGTTTTTACCCAAGTTAGGGTGGCATGGAGTGTAAAACACATGTACAAATTGGGCACTACATCGACGGTCCCCGAAACAATCTAAAGCGGAACCTCAAAAAGAGCACCCAAAGAAGAGGAGAGTTGTTCCTGATTGTGCAATGACACGCGTCGTTAGCGGATCGAATCGGTAACCAAACACCTCAACTCAAACCCCCTCTTCAATTGTTTGTCATCGAACTAATAAGTTTGTGGGGATGGAACCCCTGGAGAGGATAGATTGGTCTGAAGATGCTTGGCGACAAAAAATGTGATTGCGAAAAAAAAGACCACGCTGCTTGGCGAAAAAAGTGTTGAAATATGGATATGCTAATCAAAAATTGGAGTAATTAACTTAGTAAGGTGCATGGTGTCATTCGAATCGGAATTTTCTTTACTAATCTTATTTCTTATAAATTAGTCGTATTTCTTATACATTAGATCTATTTTTAAAATTTATTTATTAGAAATACGATTACCGTAATAAAAATTTCGATACGCATACCGCATGCACTGTAAAAAGGTATTTTTAAGCATTATTATAACTCGTTAGAAATTTATTATTTTTTTCACCATAAATTTGCGTATAATCTCCTTCTATATATTTGTTGTCATTTCTGAAAGTTTTTTTTTATAATTTCGGAACATTAACTTATAGTTTGTGAGCAAAAATACTATCTTTTAGCGTGACCTTTTACGAATTAGAACAAATCTTTTAAAATAAAATATCTGCGACACTTCCTATTCTAATGTAGTTAACTGCATTCCAATATATTAAGATAAAACTTTACTAGGCCTTTCCAATATTTTACGAATATGGGCAAAGATATGATTAATAGTCTTTCAACTTACGCTTGACTCCTAATATAGACATAACCATTAAATTATTAAAAAAAAATCTGTTTTTCTTCGGATATAAAAAAAATATACCCAATATGTTAAATAGTTTTGGAGAAATTTTAAAACTACTAAAATATTCTAGGTGTACGACAACTCTTCACTTCCACTGTATAAACTTTGATTACATATCAAAGCAACATCCCCCCCCCTAAAAATATTCCGAAATAATTTGTCAATCCCTCTTCCTGGGCCTATACAGAAGCTTACAATGGCTTCACTCGACGAAGTTTTCCCCACAGGTTTTTGGTAAGGCAGCATATTCATCTTATTCTAACCAATACAGAGAGATTGGATTGAAGTCACGGATGGATAAAGAGGGGTTGAGTGTCATCTTCCAGTGATGAAGCTGCTTTTGTTCATGGCTAACGGTAGTTTTGGCGGAGGGTTCTTTGAAGATGGGGTAGATTGGTTGATCATTTTAGTATTTTTTAATATCGTGAAACTTAGAAGAAAAGTTAAATAGTTATGAAATACCTTTAAAAATGCCAAAACCATTTTTTGATGATGTTCATGAAATTATGTTTTCAAACAAATCTGTTTCATTTATTTATACATTGGATTTAATTAACCTATTTATTTTATACAATAGATCAGGGGTTCCCAACCTTTTTGCATCTGCGTACCACTTGACTTTTTGAGAAATTTTGGCGTACCACCAGACCTAAATATTTTAATTTGCTCTTTTAAAAGTGTTCAAAGGATTTTTGAATTAAATTCCTGAGAAAACTTCATACTTAATTGTTAAATATTTGTTTATTTTTAACATCCTTATTATAAATTGGAAATAAAAAGATTAAAATGGTATAAATTTACAGTTTTATTTATTACCTATAAATCTAAAAAAATTAGTAGAAATTCAGCAAAAAATTAATCATCATACAAAATATGCTTTCATAGTCTTTAGTGCGAAACTTGATGATGTTTCCCTGTGATTAAAATATCAACATTAGGAGTAATGGAACTTATCTTCACTCTTAAGTTCTCTTCAACATTTATTCTGTTTCTATGTTTATTTTTTACGTATAAGAGTTCAAGAAATCCAGTCTCACATAAGTAACAAATGGCATCAAAAATAGAAGAGCTTGCCGGAAGAGCAAAGGATACTCGGTTTTACATACAATTCATAAGTTAATTAAAAATTTCTCTTTAAAATAATGTTAATGTTTAAAATAATGAATAGTGTTTGATTGCTCACTGCTCGTGCGTACAGATGCTAGTAATAGCATCATGTTGCTCACATCACTCAGGCGTACCACCTAAAATTGTCCCGCGTACCACCAGTGGTACGCGTACCACCGGTTGGGAACCCCTGCAATAGATTGAAATTTAAAAAAAAAACCGTTGTGCTATCCGTTTAAGGAGTATGCATTGTAATTAAAATTGTTTTCTGTCAAAATAAAAACTTTAAGTTTCAGTTTTTTATTTTATTTCGTGCAACTTAATTTGTCATACACAATTCTTTTAGGATTATGATCTGCATCTGTCTTATATTTTGCTTATTTAGATAAACTGAAGCATAAAGCTTATTTTCACTTGGCAAATTTCTTACCAGTCATCGTTAATGCATTAAGAATGCAAACTTTGGTTTCAAAGCATTAATATTTATTTTTATTCTTTCAAAAAATGTAATTCTAATAAAAATGAAGAGTACAAGGGAAGAACCGATTGATTTCTTTCGAGACTTTCCGTAATTGTCTCTGCTTGGCTGACATTGGCGACCGGAAACCGTTTTTTTTAATGTTTCTTCATTTGCGGTACAAACGTGTGACTCGTTCCACTCAACTCTGGCTCGAATCAGGGTTGCCGCGAAAGATAAACAAAGCGAGTAGCCGGCTTCTTTACACCAGTTTAGGCGATTTCTCGCTATCATCCCTAAAGAGGCTATTAAGGAAAGCTTTGTACGAAATCAATCGGTTCTTCCCGTGTACTCTTCAAATGTTTTCAGTCCTTCAGCCCCTTACAACATTCTGCTGAGGCAGAAATAATATTTTCCCCATCTACACTACAAACTCTACACTCTTCCCCCTACAAATTTCCATCCCTCAATCCAACACGACGAAATCAATAAGAAGTCGTTTATTAAAACAAAGCGGAGGTGCTACCGAAATCCAAAAAACAGCTGTATACTAATGCTGCGGGTGTCCCCCACCCCCCGGAGGCAAACTGAAGATAGAAATCTGTGCGGGCGATCCTGCCACGCGTACGCTGTCATTAAAAGCGGACGACAGGTGAGAAACAATTTTCGTTACAGGTTGCTTTCTCTGCCTATGTAGGTGGTCTTAGGAAAAGGACGTTTTACAGTGCTTGTTAGAGACCAGAGTTAGGTTGAGATGAGCGGCTCAGAGGTCTAACGTGTCCGCCTCATTAGCCCTAGATAAGAGTGGTTCGAGCCCCGGCTGAATCGTCGGATTTTTTGGATGGGAAAATCTTGGGCATGCATGTCATATGATTATGTGACATGTAAAAGATCCCGGAGTATCCATTTGGCTTGGGTTCTCTCAAAAAGCAAAATTAAATCTCCGCATACTTTTCTATCCACAGAGAGTTCAGATTATTTGTAATCTGACCATCAAAATTAGTAGCGAGAGTCGCCTAGATGGTGCCTCTATACAAACTGGTTCTCAGTTCTAAGGGAATATGCCGAGTCTGCAAAGGCTTGCCCGCCAATATTGCAGCCCATTGGAGAAGAAAAAAAAGTTATGTAGAACTGCATTATCGTCACAGTAGAACTACAGTCTACACGAATGCAATTGAATACAGACGTCGAAATTTAGGATCTCATCAAGTGACGAGCTGACATCCTGATGAGAAGGGGCACAATTCACATTTTAAGGCGTCATCGTTAGCAGCATCGGGACTTTGGAGCAACCCGCCATTTGACGTTTATTTGCCCTACTTAGACCGTTCCTTGGTCGGCAGTTATTTTGGCTTTGCCCGGCCCGAACTAGGGACCGTTCGCATTTAAGACGAGTGCCTTTCCGACTAGACTACCTAGCTATCAGGCACAGATCAGAAGAACATAATACAGATAATTACTACTCTGACTCAAGAATACTTCGAAAGGTCATCAAATGATATCCTATATATAGGATAATAGAATCGATATATATGAAATCTGTTGTGGTTCCAAGTGGGGAATGCACTCGAAATATTACGTTACATTTGATGGAATTTTTATCCTCTAGGATGAATGGGACGGTGGCCAAACTCAAGTGCCTCAGTGTTAATTTAATTGGAAAAACTATTTTTTTCTGCCACATTTCTCAGGCTGTATTGAATATTTTCACAAACGTTTTTTTTTTTTAAATAATAAATGTAGATAACTTACAGGTCTCTATAATCCCACTTTTAGAATTGCTTATAATAATTTTTGTAAAATTATTTATTAAAAATGTAAAAAAAAAAAGAAAAATATTAGAACCAATATCAAAAAGAAGGATTGTCAGGACCTGTATGTCAGCTTCATTTATCTCACAAAAAAAATCCGTTTGTAAAAATATTCAATACAACCGGAGAAATGTGATAGATAAAATATTTTTCTCTCCATTGGATTAACACTGGTGCGCTTTGCTTTAAGTCCACTCTATGCGTTTTACAGAAAATGTCTTGTAAAAAGTGAAAGAAATCTCATGGAATAACATTTTAAGAGTAATTTTTTTAGGAACTAATCAGAAGATCAGAAACAATACACAACCAAGGAAATATCATACTTTTTGACAAAGGTTGTCGATAAAAAAAATAGGGACAACTTAAAATCCTTTTGACTTAAAAAAAAAACTTGAACTTTTATTGGAAAAACAATAAAACGTAAGTCAGTTTTTAAAAAATATATAGAAAGCTAATCTATCTCACAAACAGCAGAACCATTACAAACATTCCTATATCAAAACAAACATGCGTGACACTGACAGTTAAAACGGCCAGAAAAATTCTACTCTTTTCCCTAAGGATATGGAAAATTCACAAAAGATCAAACACCCGATTCTATTCATGTACTTCTGGAATAACCCAATTCGAGAGACAAGAAATCCCAAAAACTTCTGTAAAAATAGACAGAATTTCGGCAAACCTTGAAGAAGGCAAACATGGCCAGCCCAAATCACGTGACAATCCTGCAAAGATTCATGTTTTAAAGGCAGATAATATTTAAAAAAAATCAGTGTATCTATACAAATATCAGTTTTTGTAATGAAAACAAAATGTTCTGACATATTTCCGATTTTAACTTTAAAAAATATCTCTAATTGCAGTTTAATATGATAGAAATTTTTACCAAAAGGGATTGGAAAATTTCAAAAGTTATTATGGTACAGTTACTTCATTAAAAAATTCATTCTGGTTCAGTTACTTCAGTAAAAAGTGATTCTGGTACAGTTATTTCATTAAAAAGTAACTTTGCTACACTTACTTAATACGAAGTTAACTAGAAGTTTCAAGTCAAAAGAAAAATTTCAATTTAACTAAACACTGCAAGTACTATAAATATAACACTGCAAAAGCACACGAATGCAGTCTGCAACAAATGAACTCCGTGGAGAACGGCGTGTGAAGTAACGGAAAAGTAACGAAGACTTTCGTTACTTCGTCACCGCTGAAAAGTATACCTAATATAACATACCTAACATCATGCACTTCAGTTGAAAAATGAACAACAACAAAAATTGATGGCAATGGCACACGGTGGTCCCGGAAGAAACGAAGTCCGAAAAAATTACAAAGTTATATTTTCTAAAACAATCTAAAGACCTTACCAAAGTAACTTACAAGTAAAACAATAATCCTATACTTGATGTTTACCGTATAAACAGAGATATATCGCCTAAAATAGCAGAACTTGCCACCACTTTCCGACCCCTGCCCAACTACATCTCTATACCATCACATTCCAGATCTATTCAACCCAAGTCAATGGAAAAAAAATCCAACAACCTTTCAAGCAAGATCTCTATCCACTTTTACAAAAAAAATCCGGTTCACAAAATAACCCTGTCGAAACGGCGAGTGGTAAATTCGCTTTTACGAGGTCCCGTTTAAGTCGGTGTTGCCGGATAAGTCCGGTTGGCTGGATGTCCGGCCGGATCAAGGGTCGGCCGTTAAGCGTGGAATGAACGACCCAAGCGTCCCGGCCGTTTATTCCCCCCACTTTGATAAGGCGGCCGTTTTATTGCGACTGGAATGGGAGATGAGGAATATAAAGAGTTTTTGTTATGTTTGACTTGTTATTTCTAATGTTATGACATTTAAAGAGTACACGGGAAGAACCGATTGATTTCTTTAGAGACTTTCCGTAATTGTCTCTGCTTGGCGGACATTGGCGACCGAAAACCGGTTTCTCTTTCGGTTCTTCAATTGCGGTACAAACCTGTGACTCGTTCCACTCAACTCTGGCGTGAATTAGGGTTGCCGCGAAAGATAAACAAAGCGAGCAACTGGCTTCTTTACACCATGTTTAGGCAATTTCTCGCTATCAAAGAGGCTATTAAGGAAAGCCTTGCACGAAATCAATCGGTTCTCCCCGTGTACTCTTCATTTGAATGGAAGGCAAGAGTGGCCTTGTAGGTAATATGTAATGTCAAATCGCATTAATCCGAACGCGGATGATCCGAATGGACAATTGGTATGGCCACTCCTACGATGACGTCCAGTGGCGTCAACCGTTATTTGAAACCCCTCAAACAAACCGGCATTTAATTTGTCGGAACTAGACAGTATATGCCTACAGTTACACCACTGTAGGAACTGAAGGAACTACGACACTTGAAACAAACCAATTGCGACGAAGGAATAAGTATTTGTTCTTTTAAGAAAATTCATACTAAGAAAATATAGCTCTTGTGGGTTAATGACAATGTGAACACATCTGTCATCATATGTAAATTCTACAAAAAAAAAGGTGACGTTATTTTGCATTGCTTTGGGTCTTTTGGGGATCCAAATAAAAAGTGGTACAAAAGCCCCAAGTGAATGAACACAAAAATGTCCAGTCAATAAACATGTTGGATTTTAATTAATGACCAGGACAATCCATCAGATGTCAGATAGCTTCCTAACCAGATGAGAGGAAGTTAGTGTTGCCAATCCATCCAGTGGAATGATTTTTAATCCTTACTTTTTCAATGTATTTACCAACTGTTCATTCACTGGTCAGTCTACCCTATTTAATACATTTTAAAGGGGCAAATTAAAGTCTCTTTGAAAATAGATTGGGTAATCTCGTGCTTTAGGTACTCACTAGGCCCTGAAACTTGTAGGTTTGGTTTATATTAACTAACTGGAGATCGTGTAGTTCTATGATTATTCCTATCAATGCAATATATAACTACACGATGACTATTGGAGACGAAGTAAAACAGAATCCTTTTATAATGGGCTAAATGTCAACCGTTCGCTAAAAAGAACGCTCCATCCCACGTCCCTCGAGTGCATCTCCATTGCCACCCAAGCCAGATAAAAAAAAATGTCCCGATGTCGTCTGTCGTCGCCTAGGCACCCCCCCCCCCTTTTCGATTCCAAATCTGGTCACGGGCGGAATTCCACCTTTATTGGCATTGAGTTATCCAATGTCGAAAACTCTGGAGATTCTTATCACAAAGGGAAAGCTAAGCTAAGTACTTGTCAAACGATGAGACTCAGAAGTATGGCGGAATCCGAAAGTGTTCGGTCAGAATTTTTTGTTTTTGGAAGTGGAATATTTTTTTGGATTGTTTGGATGAATATTGTAGAATTTATCTTGATCTGATATTAGTTTTTTTGGGGGGGTTGTCGATTGGATTATTTGGTTGCATATTCAGAATCATCTCTTCACATTCTCAGGTATAAGAAAGTCAATATTTAAACAAAAATTTTGAAAGAACTTTAATAACCTACTTTTCCGTTTTATTTCTTATACAAACTCTTATGATACGGATGTACAGATGGGTATGTCAATGATAGAATATGATATCATACTTATCAAAATAAAAATACATTTTAAAACATGGTGTTTAGAACTAAAGTTAAAGATTTCAAGATTCAGGTGCAAGAAAAGTAGGTATAACATCGATGAAAATAAAGTATAAAAAAAACCAATTTATAAAAAAAATAACTGTAGCAGTTGAAATCATTTGCCAGATACAAAACAATTACTTAATTGCTATTCAAAGATTCCTCAGGGGAAAATCTATTACAACATGATAACATCCCCCATAAAACCTTTTTTTCAATCCAAGCAGCCAACGCGACAATAAAATATTTCCTGCCACTATTTAATTTCAATCCCCAAACTATAAACTAATAGCTAAAAATTACACACAAAGAATTTTTTTACCTATGAAGAAAAAGTTTAACTAAACGCGCCTTAATCATATTCTGTACAACCCCTTTTTCCTTTGATACTTTAACAATGCAGCAAAAGCTTCTACCCCTGCGGCAATAATTTTAAGAAAATCTAAGCGCTAATTGGTACTACAAATAATTACACAAAATTAGGAAAAACGAATAATTTACAACTGGTTAAAAAGTATTATATTGCAATATATGTATAGGTTCCCAAAGAAGCGTCGCGGTTCAATGTGTGCTGTTCCTTCATTGCAAGGGCTGTGGGTTACACGATTAGCAAGTAGGATCTTTATAAATCCTACCTATATTACAATACTAGCAGTATGGTCAAGTCTTACTGGGAACCCGTTAACTTCGCATTGCTTCCTTTTAGAGGGCATGCTTTCAGCCATCGCAAATATTAAAATTTTACGTATTATAAAATGAATTTACATAGATCACAGATTCCTTATACTTCCTACGTTATCACATATTTTCAATGTGATTCGTTGAATTTATTTTAACAAATTAACTCGAATAATATATTAGCAACTAGCAGTATGGTCAAGTCTTACTGGGAATCCGTTAACTTCGCATTGCTTCCTTTTGGAGGCATGCTTTCCTTGTGAAAATACACTCAAAATCAAAACAAAATTAAATTCGTGTTGGCGCATGCGCACTTAAAAAAGCAAACACTAATAGACGATGACGCAGCCTTAGGGCGAGAGCATATCTCAACCAAACTCAATCAATCAAACTAATAGAGGATGGCGTCAAGTCCCCGTTTTGGCCTGGTCCATGTATTTTCAAGCCCTGTTATGGTCCCCTGTTTAGTCGCAATCAAACGTGGATGACGTTTTTTTTTAAAAACTAATTATATTAATTAAAAAACACAATCAAATATGAAAAAACTAAGCTTTAGGTGCACACGTAGGTATTAAAAGGAATTTATATTAAAAATTTCGATTTTTTTAGAGCAGTCTAAGTAGGTCTTTTGCGATCCACAGACATACACACAGACAGACACTCTTTCTTTTATTATTATAGATAATTTTTTTACCAGTTGCAAATGATTCCTTAATCATTTAAGGTAATGATTTTAGCATTATTTAGCGTTAAAATTTACATAAAACTATTGCCGTGGTGGTAGAAGCTTTTGCTGCATGGTTAAAGCATCAAAGGAAAAAGGGGTTCTACAGAATATGATTACGCCGCGTGTAGCTTCAAAAATATATTTGTTCCAAAAACCTTAAAACGTGGATTTCCTTTTTTCATTCAATTTTATAAGAATAAGCTTTCTTTTGAATTGTTTTTTCAACTTAGCTAAATGAAATAAAATGCTAACAAGAAATTGCATTCCAATTTTAATTGCAATAAGTTATTTTTAAGTATATAAACATGTGTGTATTGATGCGAAGACTGCTTGTAAAAGTTTTTATTGTTAATGTTTTTTTTTGTTAACAATATAATACTTTAGGGTATGATTACAAGGGTATGATTTATGTATTTTTATGAGTAGGATATCCTTAAAAAGCTAAAATTCTAAAATGGCAATTATTTTAAACAAAATTTGTATCCGAACATCAGTACAGTACACGAAAAAAATTAATACTATTCAATATTTAACCCTTTCAGTCCCAGTGATGCCATTTCGCATCATCATGTTTCTGATCATAATTTTTTAAAAAATAATATGTCTGACATCTATTGGGTTAGAAAAAAAAATCTAATAGAAAAAAGTTTGAAGAATCGAATGATGTGCTTTTTGATATCATAAATGGCTATAGATGTTTAAAAAAAAAATCTAAAATTATGCCAAATTGTTATTGGGACTGAAAGAGTTAAATCCAAATTGCTTAACACACAAAAAAGCACACTTTTACACGAAAATGGTAAACCTAAATCACGATTTTACTTTTTAGTTTAGTTATTTTAGCTTTTTTTTAAAAAGAAAACGAAAGAACATACAATATTAATCTACTGTTGATTAGGTGAGGTTGGTAATTAATTATCGTACCAATAGAGCTACACGAGTGATATTGGCGTAGTTGTAATTTTGTACCATAGTCAAGTGATGAACCGAGTATGTATTGCTGATAAAAAGTGAGCAATTTATAATTACAATAGAGTTATATCCTGAATGTATCCCGCAAATTAATGTATTACAGCCAATTTTTAATCTGCGTAGAAATCATACGAATTTTATTTTAACAGCTCATCATAAAGACGAAATAAACTAAAAATCTACGCATAATAGCCTTTACAAATACCTCTCTATTAAATGATAACACTCATTTTAAAAATACAAATTTCATCGTAATACTCGTAAAGTAAAATATTCTATGTGACTTACTTATTTTAACAATGAAAATGCGGCATTACTTCATCTTCAGATAAATATCAACAAAACGTTGAAGATAAGTGATAAGCATCAAACCATAATTTCACACAACATAGTATGAACAAAAGATAACAATACCAAATCATAATAGCATCTTTCAGTTTTTCTAAAGAAGAAAGTTTTTTGGACACATAAGTTTTTTAAGTTTGACGAGCTTCTAACTCACACGCTACTTTTGTTTATCTTTTTGTATCGACGGCAAATGCCTATTTCTATCATCTTTAGAGTTCCTTAACACAGCCAAAATACGCACTGCAATTTTCAGTCCCTAGGTTGATATCTAACACAACCTTCTAACAGGATATTGGACCACGTTTGGTTTGGTTTGATTTTTAAGTTTCAGGTTGTCTATTTTTAGCTTTAGAAAGAATCTTTAACACAATTCCAGCTACGTAATTTTGAAATGTGGTCAAGTGACGTGTGGACCAAGGTTTAGATTTTACATTTATTAGTCATAAATAAATAAACCCCAGGCACGATTTTTTCTCTTCTTCTTGTTTAGATTCTCAGAAATAAAATTACTTTCCACGATATTGTAAACATGGAATTTTAATTTGTTATTAATGAAAAAGTTAAAAATTATAAATACTTACAAGAAATTTGTTTGGGATAAGTTCACCATTTTGACATTAAAAATATTTGTGGACAAATTGTAATTAAAAAAAATAATAAGATTATAATTTTTTTAGCATTTTGAGTATACTACCTTCCATTTCAAATCTTATTGTCTTAGTAAGAAAGTTAAGACACTTTAATCTCTTCACTTCGGAAAAATCCTATTCATTTATTTTTATCTAAACATATTTTGCTAAAAAATAATATATTTAGAAGTATGTTTTATACAAATATATTTTGCCAACTATAATATATTTAGAAGTATGTTTTTACATAAACATATTTTGCTAACAATAATATATTTGGAAGTATGTTTTTATATAAACAATATTTTGCTAGCAATGATACAGTTATATTATTCATTCATATTAGTTTTGGAATCACGACTTCCGCAGAAGTATTGCTTTGCTATGTTAGCCCTTTTTCTCCAGATATGGGGGAATTAACATAACATAGGAATGAAACAAATTTGAAATGAAAATGTTATCTAGTTATTTAATTATATAGTTTTGAAGTTAAGAAATGCCAAAAATATACAGCAGTTGGCGACACTATTTTAAAACTTTTTAGATTAATAATTAAATAACAGTATGTTATTATCTTTTTTGTTTTAAATTGATATTATAATTATTCGCACACCTGGTGAAAATGGGATAACATAGCAAAACAGATCTTTTGTAAAAGTTGTGATTTCAAAACTAATGCATTAGCTCTATGGGACTGACAGTCCCTCTTAAAGTTAGCTTCAATTCACAATTTTTATACTGTGAAGTGAATTTTACAAAGGCTCTTTTGGGATTTAATTAGAAAAATTATTCTCAGTGGAAGCAAAACGAAGCTATCAAAGTCTAACGCGGAAGAAATAATTTATTAAAGAACAATGACATCGTTAAACAGAGAACACATTCTCCAAAAAAAATATCACAGAATATATACTATTACATTTTTCTTCTGATTTACATATAGCATTATCTTCTTGACAATGAATCTTGAGCTAGGTTAGTGAATAGGCCCAGTTCGTACCTACCAAGCAACAACCGAAGAAAATAGTCCAAAACTCTGTGATCGAAATACAGAGTGGTTATAAAATAAAGCTCGCTATTCGGAGTGGTCTGTAGCCTAAATGAATAATCCAAATGCATCAAAAATTGAGACACTTACTAATCAAGAAGGGGGGAAAGAATGGAATCATAAAAAAGACAGAATCCTAAAAATAATCATAAAAAAGAATAATCATAAAAAACAAACTCGTCTCTTGACCAGAATCTAAATTACGAGGCGTCGTCAATTATGGCCAATTACTGCCAACACGGCTAATGACGCCTCTTAATTTAGAACATTGGTCAAGGGACGAGTTTCTTTATAACGAAAAAGAATGGAATTATAACACAGAAACTCGTCTCTTGACCAAGGTTATAATTACGAGGAGTAGTCAATTATGACTAATTACGGCCAACACACCCAATTACGCCTCGTAATTTAGAACCCTGGTCAAGAGACGAGTTTGTTTTTTATGATTCCATTCTTTTCCCCCCTTCTTGATTAGTAAGCGTCTCAAAGTTTTTTGCATTTGGATTATTCATTAAAGCTACAGACCACTCCGAATAGCGAGCGTTATTTTATAACCACCCTGTATAGAAAAATTACCTAACAGGTTCCCATATGCGCACCTCTAGAGAGAAGATATTACAACACTAAACCAAAATCGCTTCAGTTAGAACCTTTCCACCCCAACCCAAAGCTCGTCTAACCCATTTCAAAATAACACGGGGAATAAAAGCGAAACGGGGAAGTTACGCCCCAGATCGCGATAATCTCTCCTGGGATAACAGCAGGCATAGATGTCCGAATTTTATTGCGGGATAACAAATCCAAAGGACCAGAGTTCAAGCTCAGGACTCATCTGGCGGTTTATCGGCCTTTGGAATCTACTGCACGATTCGGGAAGAGACAATTAGGGAGGGAATCGAATGGAACTTTTAGGCTCAATTAGAACGTGTTTTTTTTGGGGGGTATAAGAATAAATCTGAATGTGGTATTTAGTTAAAAAGGTCCCTTGATTTTCGTTGAGTGGGAAAGGATTTGTTGATGATGTTTTTGTCTCTTTATTCTTGCTTATAAATATTTTTTTTATTAACTTACTAAAAATTTAACTAAACTTTTTATTTTATTAGTTCGTTTTCTTTTTTTTTTTAACCTCTTAAGACCCGAGCAAAATCCTACACGTATACTATTGATCTAAACATACTTTTCATACAAATATATGCTAAAAAGTATGTTTTGCAAAGTAATGTTTCAAAAAAATTATGTTTAATAGTTACTAAAAGACAAGCCTTAAGCGCTGAAAATACACATTTTTTGTGCTATAAATGCAAAAAAAAGGCCATATCACTTATTAGTCCAGTCATTAGGTAGTTTTCAAATGCAAAAGGTGGGGTCAAAGATTTTATGCTTTTAAGGGGTTTATATTGATGCTAATAAAAAGAAACTATGGTTGCCCACCAAAATTTCCAAAGGCGCAATTTTGGAGAGCCAAAAAACCGCGAATTTTTTGGACTTTTTTTAGATTTTTTAATATAACTCTGTAACTAGAAATCCAATGGCTTAGCCATCAATTACTATTTTATAGAGCATAAAATTCTCTACAAACTGCATTATCTAAAGTTCCCCCCAACCCCACCAAGACGTAAGCTACAGCTCTTAAAAAGGGGTGTATTTTCCAACATCTAGCAAAATCGCGAAAAATCGCACCCCTCCACTTTCGGATTGATTAAATGCATATTTTTTTTTGGTTTGAATATTTTTACTTTTAAATAATATATCGAAAGAAGAATGCTTTTAAAATACTTATGATTAATTTTTTTAAACTTATTTTTTTCTTCGTAAAAAAAAAAAAAAACACAATGTAAATCGAAGTTTAGAAACCATTTTTGGTGCGCTCGCTTTTAAAATCGAGCGACTATTTGAAAATGCTGTCTTGTGAAATGCTGTCTTCTGCCTGAGCTGTTGACATTTATGAGCAGCTACAAGCAACGAAGTATAAACAGTATCACACTGCGTAGATGGATGGTTGATGAATGGGAGAACCTTTATTTTAAAACGTTCGTATTCTTTGTTGGCTGTCCTTTGCTCCAGAAATCCGTTCCAACCAGGTATGTTTACTTTGATTGACCACTTTCCATAAAGTGGTGCGAGTTAAGTTGTCATTGCTTCAAAAACCAATTTAAAATTCAAAGTGAAAAGAATTTAAATTTAAGACTGTGATAGGGTACTGATTTGAATTAAAGTAAGGCGTTCTCATTGATAGTTGATTCTTTAAAAGACAGATGAAGAACCGCTTGATTTATTGAGAGTCTTCAAGTAATTGTGTCTGTTTGGCGAACATTGGCAACAAAAAAATAACGATTTTTCTTTAGCTTCTTCATTCGCGGTACAAACTTGTGACTCGTGTCCACTGATCTCTGGCGTGAATCAGGGTTGCAGCGAAAGAAAAAAAAAGCGAGTAACCGGTTTCTTTACACCAGTTTAGGCGATTTCTCGCTATCATCACCTAAGAGGCCTATTGAGGAAAGCCTTTTACAAAATCAAACGGTGTTTCCCGTGTACTCTTCAGATATCAGTTGACTAAGTATCTAGTGCAGTGGTTCCCAACCTTTTCTGTAACATCGCCCCCTTCGTTAAGCTGACTAACACATATCGCCCCCTTTAATATTTATAATTTGTCCAATTATAATTTGAGTTAAAGTGTAACTAATAAAGCAATTTTATAATTTCACACACTTACTACCACATTTAAAAACAACCAGAGCTGCTTTATCCGGGTTACTCTTAAATAAAATCGAAAAAAAAAATGTTTATTTTTCGATTTTTATTTAGATTTTTTCAAAGAATGAAAGTGAAATAATTAACTAAGATCTTTCAACTCAATTCTGGAAAATTTAAGAGAGTTGACAATAAAAATTAAAGAAAAAAATTATCGTTGAAAACTTTTTTATTCATTTTTTTCACTTAGTATATCAATTATTATTTTTTCAAGCTCATACGCAAGTCTTTAAGGCAAATGCCCAATTGATTTCTTTGTTTGGTGAGGAGCTGGATAAAATAACTAACATTTTTTAACTAAATATATTGACGAAACGAGATGAGAAGTAGTTCAGCTTTTTACCACAGTTAAGGATAGGTGTAAATAACACACAACCCACAGATTCAAAAGGGAATGTATCGACAATAGAATCAGGAATTTCTAGCTTGGTCAAATCTTCAAACCTTTTAAGAATGTCAGTTTGAAACTTGTCACGATGATCAAAAAATATTAGAATGGTTTTACTGTACTATAGTACAGTATATTTTAATTTTCCCCTTTTGAATTCCATCGCCCCCCTATCGCCCTCAAACTATTTATTGCCCAATTAATAACGCAAATAGCCCACTTGGGGGCGATCGCCCCCAGGTTGGGAACCACTGATCTAGTGCGTCCAAAGCATTTCACGTGACAAAATGTCGCTCGATTTTAAAAGCGAGCGCCCCAACAACGGTTTCTAAACTTCGATTTACATTGCTTTTTTTTTTTACGAAGAAAAAAATAAGTTTAAAAAAATTAATCATAAGTATTTTAAAAGCATTCTTCTTTCGATATATTATTTAAAAGTAAAAATATTCAAACCAAAAAAAAATGTGCATTTAATCAATCCGAAAGTGGAGGGGTGCGATTTTTCGCGATTTTGCTAGATGTTGGAAAATACACCCCTTTTTAAGAGCTGTAGCTTACGTCCTGGTGGGGTTGGGGGGAACTTTAGATAATGCAGTTTGTAGAGAATTTTATGCTCTATAAAATAGTAATTGATGGCTAAGCCATTGGATTTCTAGTTACAGAGTTATATTAAAAAATCTAAAAAAAGTCCAAAAAATTCGCGTTTTTTTGGCTCTCCAAAATTGCGCCTTTGGAAATTTTGGTGGGCAACCATAGTTTCTTTTTATTAGCATCAATATAAACCACTTAAAAGCATAAAACCATTGACCCCACCTTTTGCATCTGACAGACTATTTTTCTGACAAAATGACTGGACTATATTTGTAGTTAATAGTTTATTTTAACATTTTTTTAATGCAAAATGCATTTAAAATTAACTACTAAAAGACTTTAAAAACCTTTAAAAAGTAAAGTGTCAAACGAGGGTGTCATATTACATGAACATTTTTATTTATAAAAATTATACTTAGTATATTTGTTTTACCATATTTTGTCATTCTCATTTCAATGTCAAATTTACTTTAAAATATCCATCTTTATTAACCCGAATACCAAATTGAAATAATTACCTAGTACATGAGAAAAGTTTGAGGTAAATTAATCTGTTTAACACATAAACGGTGGCATGGAAAACACCTTTAACGCCCTCATTGACGAATGAAACGGTTATCGTTATGTTTTTTCTTCTTTTTTTTTTAAAATTTAAGTACTGCAAGATGCTCAAACTAATAAAATCAAAATGGACTCGGGCGTAAAGGGTTAAATTTTTTTCTCATGTAATTTAATATGTCCTTCATAAATTGTTTAGGACAAAGGTCCTAATCTGTCTTATACTTTGTTTACTTAGAGAAACATAGGCAGAAAGCTCATTTTAACATGGAATTTTTTTTTTGCCAACCGTCGTTAATGAGGTAAGAGCGTATTTGCTGAAGTTTTTCTTCGGTAAATTTGTTTAAAAAAATTCAATCAAGTAGCCTGACCAGATTAGTTTCAGTGATCAACTTTTTTATTAATTCCATCTCTCGAACAAGGATATCTTGGAATCCATTCAATTGGGACCTCCAGTGGCTTTTAACCAAAGCTGTTTCCAAATAAAGCTGCTAGCGTATAAAAGAGTTTAAACGATAGTTTAGTACAAGGTTCAAGAGTCTAACAAATGAAAATCCAAAATATTCTGTAGGGGAGAGGAGGGAGGATTGGGACGGTGGGAGGGGTGGGACAACTGAAATTTCAGCAAAATAAATGACCTAATTTTATTTCCAGTCTCACCACCAGATAGCATATGTATAGCTTCTTGTTGTAACCTATTTCTAGTTTATCCAGATTCAACTTCCAGTTTACATTTGGAAAAAGTTTATTTTCACACCTCCAGAGAAAGGTTTTAATCTTTTTTTAGTTTTATTTCTTTACTCATGTAATTTCTAAAACAAACATAATATAGTGTAACAGTACTCTTAAAGATACAATGTATGCTTATCAGCAGTTTACTTAAGCCAAGAGTCAGCATGGTTTATGTGAGAAGTTATTTTTTAGAAGCATTATGTAGAGGGAGGAATGGGACACACTGAAAGAGGGAGGAATGGGACACGTCCATTCCTCCTCCTTCCAGTCCATTCTTCCTTCCTCGTGTCCATACGACCATTTCCTAAAGCAGAACCTAGGAATCCATTGAATAAAAGTAAAGGAAAAAAGAACAAACAAGAATATTAACAGATATCCCTGAGAAGGAAATTGAAGAAGCAGAAGCTGCCAGACTAGGGGGAAAAGGTGCCAACTAAAATATATAAGTGCAAGCCTAAAATTTAAAAAAATTCAAAAGAAAATTACCGTTCAAAGATATGAATATTGAATACAGTGATAGCGAAGGGTCATTATTATCATCACATGACAGTTCAGATGATGACATGGAAATTGACTGGATAAAAGACAATCCTAACATAGGCAAATATGATTTTGTGTTTGCCAAATTCATCTCCAAACGGTCAATTGTTTTCTACATTGCAATGGTGGAGAGTATTGACAATGCTGATTGTTACAATGTAAAATTATTGAGAAAGGATACGAACGGAAATTCTTACTTTCCTCAACGGGATGACTATGTATTGTATAATAGAAAAAACGATATTATCATGAAATTGCTGCCGCCACAATTGATTGGTGGGACCAGTAGAGAGCAGTCTTGCTTTTCTTTTGATGTTAACCTTTCTCATTATGATATTCGATAATTTTTCTTTAATTTTCAAATGCGTCCCATCCCTCCCATACTCGTGTCCCACTCCTCCCACCCAAGAGGGAGGGATGGGACAAAATTCTTGTAATTTGAATTTCTCAACAGTTATAAAAATTTTCAACATTTAAATGGGGTGTATTTTTTAAAAATAATAGAAAACATGTAAGTTTATTATTTAACCCTTTGAATCTATGAATAAGCAGGGGATAATGAATAAAAAAATATTTAAGTGAAAATGTCCCAATCCTCCCTCCTCTCCCCTAATGTTGAATAGTTAGGACGAAGATTGTCTGTGTCAAATGTGATAACTTTTCCACTGAGAAGGCGATTCTATTTGCGATACTTAATTTGTCATACATAAATGTTTTAGAAATATCGTCTTTATTTATCTTATATTTAGTCCATTTAAGTAAACTTAGAGATTGCCCATAAGTAAACTTAGAGAATACAATGATTAGCAAGCAGAATGCTCATTTTAGCGGGAAAAATGTTCTTGCTAATCGTCGTTAAATGCGTTAAAAATGTTTTCTCCTAACTTGCGTTGCTAACAAGTACTATAGGCTCGGTTAGGGAATTTAAACATATCAAGACAACCATTGCTTACTTTCTAAATTGTTTCCAATTCTTAGCGGCACGAAACTACACATAAACTTCATTTACAACAACCCCATTGCTATAAACAACATTTATTCATACAGATCTCAAACGGTGATAACATGGCGACCCCTTCCAGAGAAGAATCCTTATTAATTCCTCTTCCCGAATCGCAGTATACTTCTTGACATCCCTTCAATTAGAACGTCTTCCAGTTTCACGAGGAAGGCCGGAGAAACACTGTGGCCATAGAGTCAAGAAAAAGATGGAGACGCTTGGCTGAGAAAGCAAGTGAAGCCGTCACAAAGTCGCCAAGCATGCTAGGAAGCTCAGACAAACCTCTCATTTAATGTTATTTCATACTGAAACTCGTCAGTTTATTCCTTAAAAAGTATTATTTAAAAATCAAAAAATGACTGTTTGCCTCAGTTGTAGGCTGTTTTAACCTCCCGAACGGCCAGGGAAAATATGTATGCTGCATAAATTTCAAATTTTATTTCAAATTAAATATTAAAAAAAAACCTAGGTTTATTTTGAAAGGTTAGGTTTGAATTAATCGTCGCACTAGAGCTGCACGAGGGCTATTGGCGACGGGCGTCGTATTTTAGAACCACATTCAAGTGACGAGCCGGCACCTGAATAGGCACCCAACGCAACCGTTAAGGGCGACATCGTACGCAGCGTTAAGACTTTGAAGGATATTTAACGTGCACTCCCTTACACGTGGTATTATTCGTCGGACATTTTTGGCTGCACGGGCCGTTTATAAGTCGGCAGTAATTTTGGCGATGTCCGGACCCGAACCTAGGACATGCTAGGCGAGTGCCTAACCGACTGGGCTCTCCAGCCCTTTATTTTGAAAGAGATTATCTAAAAAACATTTCCCGAAGAAGAAAGCAAATTTTGAACAAATTTTGTAAATTATGGAAACTTTTAAATTTAACTTTATTGTAAAAAAGACTGATGCACAAAATTCGGAAAAAGCTGGGTCTAACGATCAAAGGGTTTTAAGAAATCTGAATTTACACAAGATTGCAGTGATTCCTGTAACAGGGTGGCCGAGTGGTTAGGGCATCAGCCTCAGGATTCAACCTTCTCAGGAGTGCGGGAGTTCGAATCCCACCTACTGCCAGTCATCCTATAAATCGGATCTCTGTACTGGGAAAGAGTAGAAAATCCAACTCGTGACGGATGAGCCCGAGGCACACTATGGGACAGCGCTCGTTTTTCTGTGGAGTCCTCAAAAGTCCCCGATGGCGTACGGATGAGCCGAGTGCACTATGGGACAGGCGTGCTCGTTAAATCTGTGGAGTCCAAAGTCCCGATGGCGTCAACGTATGATGTTGTTCGAAGTTCCGTTGGGTGCTCGCTCAGGTGTTGACCTTGTCACTTGACCAGGGTTCTAAATTGCAAGAGGTTTTTGGCTGTGGTAAAGCTCCTAAAGGAGGCTAGAAATAGGCAGCCGGAATGGATTAGATTACCGTACAATTACTCATAACAGGTGCGAAAAATGCGTTGTAATTATAGTTAATATTTAGAGAGTCAGAAATGGCCTAGTCGGTGTAGCACGCCTATACAAACTCCACTGTAACATAGCGCCAAATCATCGCCGAGTGTTTGGTTGGGCTTATTGTAAAGCGATAAATGGCTTCACTAAGCAAATCAGTTTTTGAACAAATTTTTAGCCGGCAGCATTTCCGTCTTCTTTTACACTCCGTGTACCGTGGTCAACGTAAGGTGTCACGGTCGCAACACCGTGCTTGAAGGGGTGACATGAAACCGTGAGATAACTCTTGGAATCCTTTCAGCGCATAGCTGCGCGTCAACTCTTTGACAGAAACGTGGTGGAAGGGTGGTTTTGTGGAACGGAATCGTAAGAAGAGTGGTACGAATTCATCTTTACTCATTACAAGACTAAAAGTTTTTAAAAATAGTTTTAATTTAGAGAAGTAAAAAGTAGTTTAGTAAATATTTTACTAAAAGAAAATGTGGTTCGAGAATGGTTCGGGAGACCCTCTTCAAAATTGGTAGAGTATGGACCCTTGCCTAATTGGCAGCGTTGGGAAAATTTTAATTGCAAGAACTATTAAAGATTAAAAATTAATTCATTGGTAAATGTAATTACAACAACTAACAATTAATCAATCGTAATTATTAATTGTCAATTATTATAATTATTCAATTGTTAACTTTAACAAAATTATTATATAAAAATGTTTTGTTAATTTTAATTAAAAGTAACAACTAAAAACTTTTTTTTGTCTTAAGTCTAAGACTTACAGCTTAGTTTTCATCTTTACTCATTTCGTTAAGTTTGAAGCATAGTTTGTTAGTTTGAAATTTTTTCAAAACAGCTAAAACAGTAAAAGCTAAGTGCAATTAATTTTTAATTGTGATTTACAATTGACATACGTTAATAAAATTGATTTAATTGCAAGGTGCAATTAAAAATTCAATTGTGATTAATTTAATCGTAATTAATTTAATTGTAATTTTTTTAAGCTAATTAACAAGATAATTGATAAATTAATTGATTCCTGCTCCCGTGATGGCAGTAAAGACAATCTAGAGGTTTTGATAAAAAAATACATCAATGGGTAAAATAAGTACAAACAGAATAAAAAATTCTTATTGTCAAAAAAGTTGATTTAAATCACTTTTAAATACTTAATTTGAGGTGCTTATACGAAGAAAAATTAATCTAAAAAAGAAACTACCATATAGCTTCTGACCTAAAAACCACTAAATGCTATTAATTTTTAATAAAGTAACATTGTTGTGTTTTAGTTCATTTTAGCCCTTAGAAGTATATGACTTAAGTATTGCTAAATTGAGAGTTTCAGAACCAGGAAAAATAATTGTTGAAATTTGTAACGCAAAATGTTTACTGTTTTCTGCTATTATAATATTAGGAAGTGCCTCTTTTCAACTAAACTACATAAATAGCTGCAATCAAAACAAGGTATTGATTCGAGTTTGAAAAGATGAATGCACTAACGGGCAGTTACAATAATACACCATATATTACTTAATTGAAAATGAGAGGTTTAAATCCATTTGATTGTAAATCTATATGCATTGAGTTCCTTAAAATAGTATTAAAAACATAAGGATTTGTCGTGATTTATTATTTTTAGTGTTTAATCAGTAATTGGTGATGCACGGTCGATAATCCTTTCACATGTACATTCGCCTTATTAAAATATTAACTCCCTGAGAGGTAATAAAATTTGTCTGAAGTGTAAATTTCTTTTCCCTGCATGACACTGAAATTAAAAATTTTAACTGACAATTTAGATTCACTAATTTTTTAAATTATATTACCTGTAGCAGATAATTATAAATAGATCTTAACTACTTTAATTTTAACATTAACATGTTAAATTATGTAAAATTATGAAAGTTTCAAATTAAAAAATATATTTTGTGTTACTGGAAAACGTGATTCAAGTGACGGCTTTATGTATCTGTATTCCTCAGAGAATTAAATTTGAGATCCGCAAGTAAATTTTTATTGATTGTATTTTTAGTGCAATGCAATCTGAATATTTTACGCTCTTGTGTTTTTATTTAGTATTTAATCTTTTATAATACAGTATTGACTTGTTATTAACCTTTTAATTAGATTATTATATTATAATATTTTTTAAAAGTGATTTTTAGAAATTTATTGGCTAAACCTTATTTAACAGTCTGTATTTTAGAATTACCTGGTTGCTTATTATCAGATTCTTCTATTGATAAATGCATTGATAATGTTTTTTTTATTTAATAAATATCGATCGCTTCCAATTCATAAGAAAAAAAATCGTAAAAAGTTCTACCATCTTTTACGCTTTTCCACTGCCGTAAAACCACGTCGTACAAAAAATAATTAAAAAAAAAACATAAACAGTGCTCAAGTGATCTTAGAACGAAAAAAAAGAAAAAAAAAACTCTGCTTTCTACAACATGAACACGCAAGTAATGACTCCAAACTAAATAACTTTTGTAAAAGAGGGTGTCATAACACCATCAAAGAAAGAAAAAACTATTACCTCTCCGAGTCCGTAAAACTATTTCTCAGGGAGAAAAAAAAGGGGGGGGGGGGGGGAGAGAAAAAGAACAAGTCGTAGGGTGGGTGAAGAAGATATGTTTGGAAGTGTTCTTTTGTCAGTAGAGCTGTTTTGGTTATCGTTTCTGTATTTTTTTAAAAAATAATTATTTGTTTCTAAGTAATTTTTCTTGATGGCTGAAAAGAAATATCAATATTTTCGTTTTCATGTAATTTGATGCAACATAGTTCCAAATATCTGAATGATATTTTCGGGATAAGTGATTGAGGAAGTTTCCGAAATATTTTTCGAATTGCATTGATTCAAAGTGTTCTGTTTCAAGGCTTTACTTTAACAAAGCCATATAACTTAACGAAATGTACATAACATTAATGGCATTAATTAAATTCACGATTCTTATTCAAATTCAATAGAGGATTTCTCTAACTCCTTTGAAGATAGTTTTCTGGATATAATGATTGAAAGAAAAGTCACTTTACCAATCCCGCCACTAACTAACTCCAATGCAACTCTTTAATCTACCAAAATAAAGAAGAAAAAATACAAATGTATTCTCCCTTCTTTCTCATCCCAACCCCCCCCCCTCCCCATAACCTTCCACCCCAACAAAATCCAATCCATTGGCGTCCTCCAGTACTCGCCAACAGAGCGATACAGAGCGACCTAACTTTCCATGTGGAGCGATGATCGTGAGACGCAGAGGAGGCGGGGATTTAAAGGAAGCTCTAAACAGGGAATCTTCGGTATCATATTTGAGTTCGGTCCCCCTGTTTAAAGAGTGCTCTCCTTATTTACCTGCGAGGATTGAACAGATAATTTTGGAAACGTGGACAGTGGTCGCTACCACAGGTAGGAAATAGGAAAATGCCTAATATTGCTATTTATATTTATAGGAATAGGTTTTTATATTTATTAGTTTTATAATACATTACATTTGATTTTATATTTGTAGAATATTTCTATATTTAATTTTACTTTTTGGAGCGTAAAATAATAGTGAGTTTGTTTAAAAATTAATTTTAAGAATTTAATATTTTCATTGGCTTTTTTTCATTTTTTGAATATAAAATGTAATAAGAGTTTATGAAATAGGTAATAAATTTATTTGGCATTAAAATTTTGGTATAAATAGTTTATTAAGTTAGTTGTATTTCAAAGACTTCATAAATGTTCAATGTGCGTCAAATATATATTTTTTGATTTATTAAGAATTTGAAAAAATTGTTTACAAATCTATAAACAAAAATTATGTATTTTTCACCTCCTTAATCTCTTAACTAGGTAGCAAAGATATAACTTTTAAATAGCTCTGATTACTGCAGCGATGGTTTAATGCACTAAGTGATAAAGTAACTTAATGCCCTAAAAATATTGTATGAACACAATTTTCACTGCCTATTTTTCCAAGTTATAAAATCACTTCTATTACGTTTTGAAACTTAATTAGTCTTTCTTACATTTTTGAAAAAACATAATTATTTTAAATTTTATCTTTTTGCTTTTACTTCATCTTTTCATAAACTTTTAACGTCTTTGAATAAAACTAAAGTTGTTCGGAATTTTCAAAGCATAGTTTTACTAAAATAAAAATTATTTACATTTCATGAATTCAAATATTTTTAAAACCAAATACTTTTTTCAATGTCTAGAGGCAAATCAAAATAGCACATATTTTGTTTGCAAAGCTTTGTTGATAAAGAATAAATTTATTTTTACATAAACTTAACAAATTTCATTTGCTATTTAACAAAAACAATGTTGTTATTGCTCAAACATATTTCTTGTTTTTAAATAATCTTTAATTTTTTGATAAAAAAAAACCTTGCACCTGTATAATATTAAAAGCCAACTCATGAAAAGCAACTTTTAGCATTTATTTATCAACCTTTTAATAAACAAAAATACCCAGCAAACTAGCAAATCTATTTAAAAACGATCGCAGTGCAACAACTGTTAGCGACCAACTAATTGATAAAACCAAGACACGTAATAACATTACCTTTGCAACCATTAGGAATAATATACATTAAACAAAACCAAACGTAACTTACAAACAATACAAGAATTGTTAACGACTAACAAATTAACAAAGTAGCACATTTAACAACACAAGCAAGGAAACCTTAATTAACGACCAACAAACTAAAATAAATACAATTAACAACAATTAGCGACCAACAAATTAAAATAAATACAATTAACAACAATTAGCGACCAACAAATTAAAAAACACAATCTACAACAATTAGCGACCAACAAATTATAAAAACACAATGGGCTTGTTTCAATACTTAGTCGAAGAAAACAACCAATGAAATCAAACGGGGCGCGTGACGTTATGAAAACCAATGAGCTTGCTTCAAGTAGTTGGGAAAGAAAACAAAACAACCAATGAAATCGCAGTAAGGAGAGCCGTGACATCATAAGAAATATTCCCATTAACGACTAGTGACCAACAAATGAAAAAAAGAACAACACAACAACTTTCAACGGCCTACAAATGAACCAAAGATTTTCATTTAACAATGCAACAACTGTTAACGACCAACAAATTAACACACATTTAACAACAGCTACTTAACTATTATTACCGACCAACAAATTAAAAACACACAATTAACACCCATTACCTACCTACAAATAAACAAAAACAACACATTAAACAACTTGAAACGACCAACCAATTCCCACCCACCCTTTACAACGGGCAAACCCCCTTTACGCACTTGCGCACCTCCGCTAACGGATCCCTACCAATTTCCCGATCGACGGTGCATCGACTTTTCCCGTCGCCGCCCCTTCGACGGTAGACTGCGGCGACACCCATCGCGGACTTTCCCCGGCCAAAATATGAGTAACCCTACAACTTGAGATGCTCGTTGACAAACGAGTTCTTTTTAACTGTCGTCGCATCACTTTGAGGTGACGGTTTCTCTTCTTTCTTTCTTTTGATTACTTTTTGCTTTCTTTCTTCTCTTTGCTTTCTTTCTACTTTTCGCTTTTGTTTTTGATTTTTGTAGGTTTTGTCTTGAATTCGAGGAAAATGATGATAGTCTTGGAATACGGATTAAAAGATATTAATTTTTTAAGTGCGTTGAACTAATGGTTTCAAGTTATTCCTTTTGTTATCTATCAAAAAGGAAACGTAAAATTTAAATAAGTTTTTCTTGAAATTTGAATACAATGATAACTAGCACGTAATGGGATAGACAGTTTAGCATTAATTATAGTAATATAATTTAGAAAACTAGGTTGTTTTAAACGGTAGAATTTATTTTACGTAACTATAATGACACATAATAAAGATCAATTATAGAGCACTAGGTCGTTTGAAGTTTTTCGGATTTCGTTTCCCAAAAACAAAAATTATACTAAAGTGTTATGGTTAAAAAATTAAACATTAAATGTCACAAACTTTGTTTCTTGCAACGAAGTAAAAAAAAGCAATTTTTAATAACATGTACACGGTTTTATATTTTATCACTCAGAAATGATCACAGTCGACATGCAATTCAAAATGGTATTTTTACTTGTTTTTTTTTTAATTCACAAAATATAAAAAAGTATTTTAATATTTAAGGCCTATACTATAAATATAGTGTAAGTTAACATATAGTTAAAATAGAGTTATCTATTTATTTTCTTATTTATTTTATAAAAACCTAAAAAATTACACTCGATAATTTTTTACTTTTTTTTAAAAAATTAGTTTAATACACATTGATTTCAAAATATTTTTTAGTTAGCTCAATATTTGTTCCTTCGAAAACATTGATTTAAATTTCATAAAAAAATACCCAATAAACTTAGACTGCAAAAAAATGTATGTTTTTACTAAACTTACGTTACCAAAAATACAAAGTCATCAGTAAATATTACTAATTTATTACTAAGCTATATTTTTAACTATAAGCCAAAAAGAAAATTTAAAGTTCTGAAACTAAGAACTTTAATTGCTAAAAAATTCAATTGCTACTAAATTTAACTATATTACTGATTTACTTGTTTGACTAATCGAGTTGTCGTATTGTCTTTTTGGGGGTTAAAAGTTTTCTTTAATTAACATAATTTTTTTACTTCATTTTGTAAAAAGAAGAATATAGTAAACGTACTTTTTTAAATTGCGTTCCTAAAATAAAACTTTAAAAAAATTCTATTTAATTAGCAATTTCAGATAAAATCGTAGATGAAATCAAGAGCAACCATTAAGTAATATTAGGAAAAAATTCACAATGTTATTATTCCTTATAATATATATTTAAAAAAATTTAAAATTTCAATATTTTAGAAATCAGTAAGCAAACTGCTGCGAAATATATAATCGGTATATATAAGATAGTTTTATGAAGTATTCCTTTTTTTGGGATTCTGGAATTAATACGAATTTTTTTGTTCGATGTAAATAATATCTATCGTTTCTGAGTATAAATTACTTTAATAAAGTTTCTTTAGATTCTTTTTTGCAACTCACTTTAATTGATTTTATCCCATTGCTGTATTTACAGTTTCAATTATGATCCGAAATTTATTAACATTTTATAAAGAATCTTTTCATGATACAGTCAGATTTTTTTTTCAATTAAATATTTTTATGGTTCATCATTTGTGAATAAATTTCTTTCTGTTACTAAATCACTTATTTTTAACTTGCAAACAATACATAGAACTTTAACCTATCCGAAAATAATTAGCATTTTTATAACATGTCCTAGAATTTAAAAAAAAACACTACATATTTAAAAAAAACTGATTCCATGTAAGATGATTGATTAATATCATGATCCATACGATTGAAACTTTGAATATTAAATGGAAAAATTATGGCCCTAAAATTCAATAATAAGATAAAAAGATAATTAAATTGTGGTGGTAGCTAAGCTTTCAATGGAAAAGAGAGAATGTTGGTTTTTAATTGTTTTAAAATTTTAGCTATCATATTATGACAAAATAATTTATTTTTCAAAGAGTTGGAATGGTTTTCATGTGATTTTTTTTTGTCATACTCAAAATTTGGTCTAAACTCAATTTTAACGAAAAAAATTAAGAAATTAGAATTTAATTTCTACAAAATCTCATTAATGTGTAAACTTTTACAAATATTTTATAATATTAAGTTTAAATAAGTTTCTTATATCTTATTATCTGTCACTTTTGAAATTATTGTTTGAATTCATTTTTAAAAAAGTCAAGCATATACACTCAGAAAAAAATTTAAAGCAAAACTTTCAATAAATATTTTCCCCTCTGATTATAACAAGTTGTGTTGAAACGATACAAAAATTGCAATGATATCAAATAATAATATGTATGGTAAGCATAAAAATCGTGTTGAAGGCGTAGCACACACGATTCTTCCAAAATGTCATTCACCATCTATTCTTTAAGATTTTGGATAAATAGTTGTATACTAAAGCTATAAAAATATACAAGTATAGTAAGTCGACAGGGAAACTCAGATAAAATTAAGTCTTTTTTTTATATAAGAGTTAGAAATCGGAAGATGATAAATTCGTCGTTTGAAGTCGACGGTAGATTGGAACGGAATCAGCTACAAAAATAGCGAAGAATGTCTAGCTCTCCTCTACTGACCAATCAAATTTAAGATTATTTGTGTGAAAAGGTGCAAGGACAAGAAGATTCAGTACAGTTTATGTGGGAACTTTTGATCTAGGCTACTGTTTGTCTCCGACAGGGTGTAGTTGGAATTTTAAAGTACTAAATGATATTAAGGACATGTGAGAAAGGTAATTAAGTCTAATTGGGGTTAAGTTATTAAGTTGTTCAAAATATAAGACCTGGAGGTGCTTAAGTTATAATATGTCATATATTGATATATATATATATATTACTACTTCAAAATGGATGTTATAATTTTGTTATGCATATTTTAGAAAATAACATAATTAACTTTTTTTTGTAAAATCGCGCATGGATATGATAATTGTCTCATATTGCGATGGTCAGTTGCGTTCAAACAACTGATAAATTCGTATCCGTATTTCTCCTACAAAATTCTTATGTTAAAGCAATACAGCATTGTAATGTTGCTTTTTTTTAACTCAATACTTATGTTCCACTTGTGCTGTTTGTAAAAAAGTTTTTTTTCTGATTGTAAGTTAAATTTTTACTACCTCATATTTAAGAGAAACAGGCCTACATTGTTAAGAATTGTAGTTTTAGAGAAAATTTTTGTAATTTTTTTAAACAGTTTTGCTGTAAAAATAAACTGTTTTAAGTAATTTTTTCTGTTTTAAACCTCGTAAAATTTATTAGACTTCAGAGGCACTTCAACTAATATAGAATATCTGCGTTCCGAACTAGCGTAGTTGACATACCATTGGACTGGAGGTCTTAAGGTCCATAGTTTGAATCCGGGTAAGCACTTAAATAGCGTTGAAGTTAGCATACACGCTTGTCACTGGGGTAACTGAGCGAGATACAGTTCGATTTTCTTTACAATTTATCTGTTAAAACAGATGTGAAGTTAAAATTACAAATTATTCATATGAAATAAACATATATCATCCCCGTAAAATGTAATGGTATTTTTTCCGGCACACCAGTTGACAGATTTTGTGCAAAAACAACATACATTTTGCTACTGAGTAGCTAATTAATAAAAAATATATATATAAAGAGTAAATATGATTTTTCATGTTTCAGGTACACCATACATAGGGGCGTCTTTTAGGGTCATGAGCATGTGCAAGGGCTCACTAACGACCTCTGCCGAGTGGGACATCAACGACAACAACATTCCCAAGGTAACATTGCCTTTACATTGTTAAAATGGGCTCTCAATTTCGAGAATAATATTCTTATTTCTGAGAACAACATCGCTTTTTAATATGTCCGAATTTTTTGTTGTCAAGATTAGAAAGTTAATTTTAAAACTAACTGTTACAGTTGCTTTGTCAACACTTTTTAAACGTAGCATTTTGTTGCCACGTAACTTATTATATTTAGGAATACCATTATTAAATCGTTACTAGTACGTCCGTTTTGGACGTTTTAGATGTTAAAGGGTTAAATATGTAACTTTGTTACCGTTACTTGGTAGGAACAGTAACTACTTACAGTTATATAATGCAAAAAGTAACTAATTACAGTTGCGTTTAAGAATTTCAATTTATAAAAAATGTAATTTTACAATCTTACCATTTTAGAAAGAGAATCAAGAGTAAAGAAGCGTACACTCTTAAAAATGAATGCTCAAAAACGACGAAATTTTCCTTAATTTTGAGGATTGAGTTTCCTGCCAAATGCTCCGAGTTTTCCTTTCCTCAAAGTGAGGACATTTGAATCGTCATTTTTTTGAGGATTTGAATGTCGTCTAATCTAAAGAAATATTTCGTTATTTTTGAGCATGTGAATTTAGTTGTTTTGAGAGCTAGTTTCCTTAAATTGAGGATTGTTATTCTTAATTTGAGAGTTTGGCATCGTCATTTTTGAGCATGTGATTTTGTTTTTATAGTTCTGGTTACGTTAAATTGAGGATTGTTATACTTGATTTGAGAGTTTGGTATCGTTATTTTTGAGTATGGATGCTGTTTTGATAGTTCCGGTTTCGTTAAATTGAGGATTATTATTGTTCATTTGAGAGTTTTGCATCGTCATTTTTGAGCATATATATTTATTGTTCGGGCAGCTCTATAGTTAAACTCATAGTTTCCTTGCACAGAAGCCACGACCATGGGCGGAGCTATAAAACGCGCGGGGCAATCAGATGAAGAGAAAATTTCAGTCGTGTTATTTTGTCTTCATCTAATTGTTCCGTGCGTTTTATAGCTCCCCCCATGGTCGTGGCTTCTGTGCAAGGAAACTATGAGTTTAACTAGAGTTACGTCGTATTCGGTCTAGTTTCATCACATTTGAGGAGATGCATTTTTCTAAAAAGTTTTTAGGATGTTTTATAGGATTTTACTACATCATTTTGTTATTGGTATTTTTCACCCAAATACAAAAAAAACTATAATTATATTCCACATTTGTCTTTTTTACGGACACGAATCCATCTATGTACAGCTTCGGAAATATTGAAGGCATTTTGATACAAAATTGACTATTTGCATGTAAAACTATAATATATAATGTTTATAAAATATTAAAAAGATTCTCAATGCATTTCGGAACCAAAATTTGCTTTGAATATAAGTTATACAATCAGTTTATTACATTCCAAATCTAGAAAATCCACTTTTAAATTGTTCATTTATTTTTGCAACAAAATAACATTTCACTTTATTTAAATCTGTATATTTATTTTATCAAAATAAACACAAGTTTCGAATTTTTTTATATACATATTGATTATATGATGACGGGTCGGTGGTCTGGGAACTGCTGGGCAGGCTGGCATTTTGTGTAGTTCTTCACAAACTGCTGCTTCAATCATCAGTACTTCAGTCCTATCATTACAGCAGTTTTGTCTTCTAAAAAAATAGGAAGCATTTAGTATACTTTTCATAACCTAATTGGGCCAACCCTTATAAAGGCGAGTCTAAAAAAACAACAAATATAGCATTCGTTTAACTTACAAGTTTAAGTGGAATACTAACACATCAAATTTACTGAAATTAAAATTTTAGTATTTTTTTTTTTTTTTTTGGGGGGGGGGAGGGATGAGACAGTTTTTTAGAAGTTAGACATTTAAACAATAAAATAGTACACAAAATTTCAAATGGATAATTTTCTCAAACAAAAATTACAGAAAGAACTTTTTTTTAAAAAATAGTTCTTTTAAAAAATTTAGGCTTATTTTGAATATTATAGTTTTACATTTAATCTTGTTTTTAATTATTTCTATTAGAGATCCAAATCCCTATTCCTGAAGCTTGGAATCAACATAGTCCATGGCACAAAACTAATATACTATATTAAATCAATTTTAGTTGCATCTTCGAGTCGAACCCAAAAGCATCTACCTAAAAAACAAGGCCGTTAAATATTATATTAAGAAAAAAAAAACTTATTAATTACGGTATTTTATTAAATACTTTTTGCATTAAAAGTTCCTTTAAAGAAAAAAAATTATGGAAATATAATGCATTCAGTGCACATAAAATTTTATCTTTCAGTGTGAAATATTTTTTAATTATAAAACCATAATTTAAAGACACAAATTATGCATCGTCAAAATAATACTTTTCACTTTTAATAAATATGCAGAATATAAATAAAAAATTTTTTATTAATAGTTAACTAATAATTACTTTATACCATATTAGTTGAATGAAGAAAATAAACCATTTTTATTTTGACACAAAATGAAATGACTTAAACTTACCTTAATAAATATTGATAATAATCCAAATACTTTCCAACAACATAACCCCTTTTCTATATATTTTAACTTTTTTCCGTTTCAAAAAAAAATCCTAGAGTATCGAAGTTCGAATTTAGCAATGGCACCTGGCGATGATCACATCTGCTGTCCGAATAAAAAGCAGTTTATTATCATAGAAAGGCGAACTTCGAATTTCATGTTAAGCATTCGACACCTGTCGTTTTTTAACACATAACAAAGTGTAATGTCGTCTTCCTTTTTTCAGTTGGCTCAAAACTTTATGTGACTACTTTTTACTAATTCGTATATTCTATCGAGCTTCTAATTTCACCGAAAGAAAACGAAAAAAAAAAAAGAATTATTCTTTTTCAAAAAAGAAGAGTTGAGCAGTACCATGCAATCTTCAAAAGTTTTTCAAACGATTTACGAATATTTAAAGTTGCTTTAAAATATTATGTTTTATTATTTAATGTGTTCCGTTTATGCACTCATTATCTAATTATTTTTTTTAAATACTGTTCTTAATTTTACTATGCAAGATTTATTAAGTCGTTTGATGAAACCTCTTATTTGCAAAGCGTTCTTTAGCTGCGTTAAACTTGATTCAAGAGTGCAGTGTAAATTAACAGTTGAAAATCAGCATCAATAGTAAACAAAAGCTATAATTCCGTTCTATTTTTATAATACTTACATATTCTAATGAAGGCAAATAGTTTTATGTTTAGAAACATGCTACTTCTTGTTCTTTACTGTAAAATTTAATGTTCAAGCTGCTTGTATATATTACGAATTATTATGTTAGGCCTAACCAAATTTCAAGAAGCCGCCATTGTTTGAACCGCTAAGTTCCAATCCCAGAATGCAACGGTGCGAGTACAACGAGATTCAGTTTCCTCAAAATCAAGATACAGAATCGTCAAATCACGATCGTAAAACTGAGGATTCGCGTTTACTCAAAAGTCACGTGATAGTTTGACGAAACAATCCTCAAAATTAACGAAATGAGGCTTGAGGATTCATGAATCGTCAAAAATGAAAGTGTTATTTTTAAGAGTGTAAGCACGAACAAAACTCTGAAATTAGAATTAACTAACACATTTAAAATTCAATTTGAAAAAGAAATTGCATTTCAAAATTGGCATCTGACAGAATTCGGAAAGTAACTGAACAGTAACGAAATTTTTTGTTGCCGCTAAAAAATAACTAAATTTCAGTTACTTTCTGAAAAATCTAACAGCATTACCTAAAAATAGTAACTGTTACAATAGTAACGCGTTACTCCAATATCTAATTGTTTTCAAATTTCAAAACATGCGTGTTTTCAATTTTTAAAACGATTGAGAGAAAAAATATATATCTTCTACGCGGGCTTGAACCCACGATATGAGGTTTGGTTTACAGTTTTGTACTATTTAAGACTATTATTAGTTAACGTGATCTAAAAATAACATCAATAAAATAACCCGCTGACAATTTTGAAGACAAAAATGACTTGTGTGTTTAAATTGCAGAAATACGATTGGTCATTAAAATTTGTACGAAGAATACTCTCCTGATTTAAATAAGCAAAACTTTCTGGTCATTTGACAGACTCTGTATGAAATAAATTTCATACAACTTTTAGCGCAAAGAAGTGATTCTGAGAGAAATTATGAGTGTTAATAGTAATTGCTTATTTTCTGCATGCAATATTTCCAAACTTTTTGCTTGTAATAAACAATTTTGCGCAACTTATATATATACGAGAATATATCATACCTAAAAGTTTGTAGAACATATGTACAAAAAGCTTGTTGGTGAGTCAATTATCCCCAATAAATTTATTTCTTCGAACTCTTTTAACTTATATTCAATGTAAAGAGAAGTACTAATCAGATGCATTAGTTAGATTTGTAATTACCACATTTTTAACAATAAAAAATCCTTTTTATCATAGAAAACTTCAGCTAAAAGATGCAATTTCACGTTTTTAAACCTCTGAAAAATACGCAAAATGGCTGAAGCGTAAACTTGTTTTCACTGCATAAGATAAAAGTATATAACTTTTTAACAAAAAATATAATTTCTATTTCTAGCGATTATTAATGACTCCTCCATACTTTAAATTATATATTTATTTAAATTTAAAAATTTATTAATTTTTAAAAATGGAAAACCTGCTAGTCCAGGTGAAGGGTTTATATGCCTGTATCCCTCAAAGGGAGGGTCAAATGGCTAAGGTTCAGCCTCTACTATCCAGGATAGTAGAGTTAGACTATCCGGGATAGATAGAGTAGTTTGCAAGGAATCTATCCGGGACTATCTTTAGCCTCTACTATCCGGGATAGAGTAGTTTGCAAGGAATAACGGTATACACTCCAGTAGGAGAAGTGCATTTTCGACACTGGAAAGGAGTGAATATTAAATCAGACTGAGTTAAAATCACTCGTTTGGGGTGATCTTGTCGGAGGTTTAACACACAAAGGATCCACTTCAAGAGGAGAAGTGCATTTTCCACTCTGGAGGAGTGAAAATTACTCAGACTGAGTTAAAATCGCTAGTTCGTTTTAAGAGTGTAGTCTATCCCGTTATTCCATGCTAACTCTCAATCACCTGTAATCCACTCAAATGCCCTTGCCCCATCTTAAGCATTTTTCTTTTAAAGAAAGTAAAACACAAAAAAGCAGTCCCGTTCTCTCTTATACAGAAGCCCCTCCCTACAGTGAACCCTAGATAACCCTTCCCGATTCAGGGACCCACAATACAGAGCGTAGGCTGACATAAAAACTGCTAAATGCACATCGTTATGTTATATAAATGCGCTTTTAATAAAAACGCTTTCATAAAAAAAACATACCTTTGTGATGCAGACCATCCTGTCGACAGAGATAGTTGTCGCATCCGCTGTTTCCTATTGTGGTCGGCTGTCACAAAAGACCCCTGTTTTTGAGGGGGTGGATTTGGGGGGGGGGGGATCGAATGGGGGGAGGGGCTCCACCCCCCCCCCCGTGATTAGGGGGCAGATTGTGGGTGGGCGCCGACGAGACGGCACCGGTTGTGAAGTGAAAAAAAATTGTGGCGTCGAAGAGGAGGTGGTATTTCAATAGTTTAATGCGAGGCGGCAAATTAAAAGATCTTGGAGAAGAAAATATCAGATTCCTTGAATATGTCTGCATGGTATGGTTTAATTTTTTTGTATATAACGTTGTGCTATAGCAACACATACACTCTTAAAACAAACACTCCTAATTTAACTCAGTCTGAGTAGATTTCACTCCTCCAGACTGGAAAATGCACTTCTCCTTTTGGAGTGGATCCTTTGTGTGTTAAACCTCCGACAGGAACACTCCAAACGAGTGATTTTAACTCAGTCTGAGTAAATATGCATGCCTTTAGGGTGTCGAAAATGCACTTCTCCAACTAGAGTGGATTTCACTCTTTTGTTTTAAGAGTGTAGAAGTTTTGCAGTGATGGCATAAGCCGCTATTTTTTTTAAAAACCAATTCCGATTAAACAAGTCCAAAATGAAAACAGTCACCTAATTACCCAACTTATTAATCCAAAAATAAATTCTTTCTTCATTAAGCAATTGAATTATGTTATTTTTAATCTATTCACAGTCAAATGTCAACTTAGATAAAACTTTTAAACCTTCCTTATTCATTAAGATGATCTTTAATTTTTTTTAAAAATGTGTCTCTTATAGTTTTGCCGTAAAATTAATGTAATGTGTTCAGTTTGAAAACTTCATTCCAACTAGAAATTATTATACAACAATGCATAAAAAATCTTACATTTTTAAAAATTTAGCGCTTTGTTTTACCAAAAATATTGTTCCTATTAGTTGCAATGGCTTTGTGGCGAAATGTTTCACCATATGTTCGGTTGAAGAATTTCTCGAGTTTTGTTTCCAAAACCTGAAAATAATATTTACCGAATACCGAAAATATGGTGAAACATTTCACAAAGCCATTGCAGCTACTACACTCCTTGCTAACCTAAGTTGGGTAAATGGAAAGATGCTGTGGAGAAGATCCTTCCGCCGATGTAAAGAAATCCATAAATTATTTGCGAATTCATCCAGAAAACTTGTTTAAAACATTAATTTAATTTAAGGTCTAGCAGATTTAAATATTATTTGAGATAATTTGGCGATTTTATCGGAATGAAAAGTGTATTTTGGTTAAATTGTATTTAGATCATTTTGTATGTAAATTTTACCTTACAAGAGTTTCCAACTAACGGACCAATCGCGCTTTTCCCTCTGCCTTTTTGCTCTTTGTTTTTACCCAAGTTAGGGTGACATGGAGTGTAATTATGAATAAAACCAAGCACAACATTTGTTAACAGTGTTGCTTTGTAGTTTCCTTTTAACAATTTAAAAACAATCTTCTATAATAATAAAAGAAAGAGTCTATCTGTCTGTGTGTATGTCTGTGGATCGAAAAAGACCTACTTAGACTGCTCTAAAAAATTCGAAATTTTTAATATAGATTCCTTTTAATACATACGTGTGCACCTGAGGCTTAGTTTTTTCCTATTTGATTGTGATTTTTAATTAATATAATTAGTTTAAAAAAAAACGTCATCCACGTGGGATTGCGGGACCATAACTGGGCTTGAAAATGCATGGACCGGGCCGAAACAGGGGCTTGACGCCATCCTCTATGAGTTTGATTGATTGAGTTTGGTTGAGATATGCGCTTGCCCTAAGGCTGCTTCATACTCTATTATAGTGTTTGCTTTTTTAAGTGCGCATGCGCCAGCACGAATTTAATTTTGTTTTGATTTTGAGTGTATTTTCACAAGTGAACATGCCTCTAAAAGGAAGCAATGCGAAGTTAACGGGTTCCCAGTTAGGCGGGACCATACTGCTAGTTATGTATAAAACCAAGCACAACATTTGTCAACAGTGTTGATTTGTAGTTTCCTTTTAACAATTTAAAAACAATCTTTATAAAATAAAATTTCAAAATAAACCAGACATCACATGTTTTAAAAAAAATACAATTCCACCATGTTAATCATGTATACCATTTATTATTGACCATTCTTTCCATCAAATTGAGACGTAGTCCAACTACGTGACAAGAACCAAAAGACTTGTTCACACTTTGTCGCTTTCATTAATCTCTTTTAATGGGTAATTTTTGCTTTGAAGTCAAGTGTTGGAAGAACGTGCCAGCCATTATACAGAGATGTGATACTTTTTTATTCATAGTTGACTGCTCATTTTCGTCGCATAAATCTCTATTGATTTATAATTGGTTGAAGTTTTCCTGGTAGGGATTATTCTTATGAAGCTAGCGAGCTGTTGTTAATTGATATTCAGTGTTTTAATATCATTTAAAAGCGTTTAAAGAAGTTGTTAAGATGTTTTATAAATACTCTTTTTAAAAATTTTATTATAGGATGCAGCTTCTATAAAATTTTAAATTAGTTGTAGTCTGCATACTTTTTATGTGAATTACAAAAATAAGCGGCTAATGTCACTAACTTGTCATAGTAAAATTTTAAATATTAAAAAGTATCTATGTTTTAAAACTTAAACTTTAACTTTTGAAACTTCTCTTTTATCCTTTGCCAATCTTCGTCTTAAAATCTTTTGTATTTAATGTTATGGGAATAAAGATTGGAACTCATAAATTTATAAACTTCACTTAAACTTTATAAATTTAATTTAGAATTAAATAAACTCGAACCTGTTGTTTTTCTGTAGGTTTAATGCTACGATGAATTAATTCAATTTAAAGAGTTCTTAAAATTATTTTTTAAATTTTTTTTCAAGAAGTTCTTTAGTAGTTCATTTGAAAGGCATTTTGAATTAAAACAATGAAAAAATAATATTTTAACTGTAAATAAGTGATACGGCCTTTTTTGTCGCATTTATAGCACAAAATATGTGTATTTTTAGAGGGTTGTCTCTCAGTAACTATTAAACATAATTTAAAAAAAAAAATCGTTGCAAAACATACTCTTTAGCATATATTTGTATGAAAAGTATGTTTAGATTGAGAATATACGTGTAGGATTTTGCTCGGGTCTTAAGAGGTTAAGTTTCATATTAGCTAATTGAAACTGTTAAAAAAAAACGATACGGAAAAACATAATTTCGCTTTAACATACAATACAAAGCACTTAAAAAAAAGCTGCTACCTACAATAGGTATTCCATCATCTTCATCACGGATTTGAGCCTAAACATATCTGCAACAATTTACCGACAAAAACCTAAGCAAAACCTCATCCCGAATTACATACTGCCTAAGTGGTCAGTTAAGGTTAATTTTGGTATTTTAGCTGAACACTAAAAGGGGAAAGAGGGACCCTAATGGTCTGACCAAAATTACCGCCTAAGGGAGGGAGGCGCGTCTTCGGCATTTTTCTAGGATTGTTTTTTGGTGCCACTAATATGCCCCTAACAATTACATTTGGCTTCGCTAATAGTTAAAGGTTACCCTTCAAATGAAAAATGATTGAAATTTTTTCCGTTTGTGTTGGATTATTCCTCATTTGTGCAAAATAGTTCCGTATGTTGTTTTCCTTTGAGAGTTATACTGTTTTTCTGAGTTTGTTTTCGAATATGTTTTGTTAAAGAAATACTTCAGTCGTTATTCATTAACCTATTAATGGTCCATTGGTAAATACCATTACCACCTTTTTTTTACGTAAAATGTTAAAACGTTAACTATAAGTTTTTATTATTCCATTTTTCGTGTAACTCAATTTGTCCTGCTTAAATACTTCACAAACATGGTCTTCATTCAATTTGTATTTTGTTTATTTAGATTTAACGACGATTAGAAAGAAAATTTGCAAGCAAAATTAAGCTTTCTTTTAACATAATATAAGACGTTTGGAAATTTATGCTTTTTAAATTTCGATGTAGAATGCGTTATACCTTAATGTATACACATCGTATTTAGAGTTAAAGTTTTAAACAAATTAACGCTCATCTCTTTTCCAAAACAGTATCCATAAAGATATCATTTTCATATAATATTCAGGTATGGAAAAAAGTACAACTTAATTTTTTTAAAATTTTTACAGAGTAATCTTTTCAAATAATTACGACTTGCTTAGTTTCTCCCCGCAGTTTCTTAGAATATTAATAAAAATTCCTCAGGTAATTTTCTTAAAAATTTAATAAACGAAATCCCAAATGAAAGGAAATTTAAAAAGGAGGAAATATTGCGTACTTGACTCAAGTACATAAAAATTTCTTCAAAATGATAGAAAAATACTTTAGTACGGGGTTCAGACTTAGTTAAAAAAAATAATAATGACCTTAACTAAAGGATCGTTTATTTTTTTAATCATAAATGCATCAACATATAGTTAAACTATCCCCATTATAAACTAATAGTTCTATATACGATACAAATTATAATTTTTAAGGTTTCATTTCTTAAATATATTCCTTTTACATTTTCCATTGCGGTAACTTTCTTTTCGCTATCCGTAAGTATCTTCCATTACACAAACCAAATTGCAATTCCGCTTTCTCCTCTTAGAAAATCGGCGTTAACGCACAGATAAAATAAAAACACACATAAGTAAGGCCCCGAGGACATGACTGATCCTTCAAAATATGCCATCTAAATGGCTCATTATACAAGCCATGAAAACCAGAAGCTATGCCTAGATATAAATGCAGTGTATGGGTGTTTTAGCGTTAGTTTCTGCGAATGGCAAAGTATGCATTTATCTTTTTAAAGATATAGGTTTCTGCGTTAATTCTAAGAAATAATTAATTGAAAGGAAAATAGTTTGGAATAACATATTTTTTTTATCTGGTTTTGTAAAATAAAATTTTGAATTTAAGTTAACTTTTGTCGTTTCGTAAGAAATAAGAAATTCATTGTATTTGTATATTTTATTTACTCATTAACGACGGTTTTGTGAATACCATTAACACACCTTCATTTCTGAATAAAAATGTTAACTTTAAGTGTTTAAAATTAATTTTTCATGTTACTTAATTTGTCCTACATAAATGGTTCTTGACCATGTTCTTCATTTGTTTTATATTTTGTTTATCGAAATGAACTCAAGCAAGAAACCTTTTGAATTTTTCTTGCCAATGAGCTTGTTTCAACACTTTGTCAAAGAAAACAGAACAACCAATGAAATCACAGCATGGATATCATGACAATAAAAAATATTCCCATTGTCGTTAATGGGTTAAAATAATTGAAAAGTATAAAATTATTCATGGAATAAGGACTCAAATAAACGATCATTACAAGGTAACAAAATAATTTGAGTATATGAATACTTGTTAAATTTACTTTGATCCTACATATTATATTGATTAGAGCCTGTCAGGATTTCAGCTGTCGTTTTTGTGTTCCAGATTCAACGACGTAATCTCACACCCCAACAATATATCAGCAATTTATTAAAATATACCTTTCTTCCGATTCACTCCAATTATCCGAATTTCTGATTATCCGAATATCTAATTATCCGAATTTCTAATTATCCGAATTTCTGATTATCCAAATTTTTGGTTATCCGATTTTATAATTATCCGAATTTCTAATTATCCGAATTTTTGATTATTCAAATTTCTGATTATCCGAATGTGGTAAGCTCCCAATCGAGTCGGATAATTAGAGTTCTACTGCCTGAAATTATAATTCCTCTTTCTTACAGGTAACCAGCTACGATGTGTTTCAAGATTGGTCCGACGGACATTGCCGGTTCGTCTACAGGCCGGACTGCGAGGAAGCCAGACGGCACGGTTCCGGGTGGGCCATGCGCAACACCAACAACCACAACGTGCACATCCTGAAGAAGTCCTGCCTAGGAGTGCTGGTGTGCAGCGCACGGTGCACCCTAGAGTCGGGGGGTGCAGTGCACCTCAGACCGGCCATTTGTGACAAGGCCAGGAAGAAGCAACAAGGTGAGGATAAATGTTGGAATTGTCATATGCTGTTGCAATTCGTAATTTATTACCGTACAAAACAGTCGATCTTCTAATTTGGGCTAACTAAGGGTGGGCCATGCGCAACACCAACAACCACAACGTGCACATCTTGAAGAAGTCCTGTCTAGGAGTGCTGGTGTGCAGTGCACGGTGCACCCTAGAGTCGGGGGGTGCGGTGCACCTCAGACCGGCCATTTGTGACAAGGCCAGGAAGAAGCAGCAAGGTGAGGATAGTTGTTGGAATGGTCATATGTGGAGTAGTTCGTAATTTATTACCGTACAAAACAGCCGATATTATGATTTGGACTAACTAAGGGTGGGCCATGCGCAACAACAACAACCACAACGTGCACATCTTGAAGAAGTCCTGCCTAGGGGTGCTGGTGTGCAGTGCACGGTGCACACTGGAGTCGGGAGGTGCGGTGCACCTCAGACCGGCCATTTGTGACAAGGCCAGGAAGAAGCAGCAAGGTGAGGATAGTTGTTGGAATTGTCATATGCGGTAGTAATTCGTAATTTAATACAGTTCAAAACAGTCGATCTTATAATATAGGCTAACTAAGGGTGGGTCACGCGCAATACCAACAACCACAACGTGCACATCCTGAAGAAGTCCTGCCTAGGGGTGCTGGTGTGCAGTGCACGGTGCACCCTAGAGTCGGGAGGTGCGGTGCACCTCAGACCGGCCATTTGTGACAAGGCCAGGAAGAAGCAACAAGGTGAGGCTGGTTGTTGGAATTGTCATATGCGGAGTAGCTAGAAAGTTCGGGAAGATTGGAAGTTCCGGGAAGGTTGGAATTGTCATAACGGAGTAGTTAGAAAAATCGTAATTTATTACCGTACAAAACAGTCGATCTTATAATATGGGCTAACCAAGGGTGGGCCATGCGCAACAACAACAACCACAACGTGCACATCTTGAAGAAGTCCTGTCTAGGAGTGCTGGTGTGCAGTGCACGGTGCACACTGGAGTCGGGGGGTGCGGTGCAACTCAGACCGGCCATTTGTGACAAGGCCAGGAAGAAGCAGCAAGGTGAGGATAGTTGTTGGAATTGTCATATGGGGAGTAGTTCGTAATTTATTATCGTACAAAACAGCCGATCTTATGATTTGGGCTGACTAAGGGTAGGTCTAGGAGTGCTGGTGAGCAGTGCACGGTGCACACTGGAATCGGGGGTGCGGTGCACCTAAAACTGACTATTTGTAACAAGGCCAGTAAGAAGCAACAAGGTGGGACCATAGGTTTAAATAGTCAAAATTGGCAGTATACCCAACTTAGGTTAGGTTGAACTATCATCGCACTAAAGTTACACAGGTGGTATTGGTGACGAGCGTATCAATTTAGAACTACAGTCAAGTGATAAGCTGACACATCAGTCTTCTCGTAACGCCACTTTTAAGGGTGACATCGTACTCGGCGTCATGAATTTAGAGCATATGTAATGAGATTTGTAGCTTTACAACAATCCGTTTATAGGTCAACAATTATTTCGGTAATTGATCCCAAACCAGGGACTTCCGCATGCTAGTCAAGCGCATTTTCAGCTTAGCTCTCCTGCCTTAGACTCCATTTTAAAAAGACAGTTCTGGAATATCATAGCATATAGAACGTCTTTCTTAAATTCAACTGACATTGGATATCTCAGTGGTTCCCAACTTGGGGGCGATCGCCCCCAAGTGGGCGATTTGTGTTATCAAGGGGGCAATAAATAGTTTGGGGGCGATAGTGGGGCGATGAGTATTCAAAGGAGGGAAATTAAAAACACTGTACTATAGTAAAGTAAAACCATTCCATTTTTTTTTATCACCATGACTATTTCAAACTGACATTCTTGCAAGATTTGAGGATTTTACCAAGTTAAAAATTCCTGATTCTATTGTTGATCCATTCCTTTTTGATTCTGTGGTTGTGGATAACCTTGATAACTCTTTGTAGACGGAGTTCGTAGATCTGAAGTATGACTGTGAGGCGAAAATCATTTTCAAGCAGAGAGGTTATGGGTTAGCCTGCGTGAAACTTATTTACACTGATTCTAAACTGTGTTAAAAAGCTGAACTACCTCTCATCTCGTTTCGTCAATATATTTAGTTAAAAAGGGGTTAGTTATGTTATCCAGCTCCTCACTCAACCAAGAAATCAATTGAACATTTGCCTCAAAGACTTACGCATGAACTTAAAAAAAGATAGAATAAAGAAGTTTTCAGCATTCAATTTTTTTCTTTAATTTTTATTATCAACTCTCTTAAATTTTCCAGAATTGAGTTTAAAGATCTTAGTAAATTATTTCACTTTCATTCTTTGAACAAATGTAAATAAAAATAGAAAGAAAAAACTTTATATTTGTTTCGATTTATTTAAGAGTAACCGGATAAAGCTGCTTTGGATATTTTTATATATGATGGTACAAGTTTGAAATTATAAGATTGCTTTATTAGTTACACTACTCAAATTATAATTGGACAAATTATAAAAATTAAAGGGGGGGGGGGGCGATATGTGTTAGTCAACTTAAAGAAGGGGGCGATGTTACAGAAAAGGTTGGGAACCACTGGGATATCTTTTCTCCCCTCAAGTAGGCATGCATTGCTTTTAGTCCTACAACTCACATGAACAGTATTTATATGATTGACGCAAGTTCCTGAATATTTTTTCCCCTTATAACAGGCAAACCATGTCCCAATCGTAAATGCTCCGGCCGCCTAGAAGTCCTTTCCTGCCGTGGCCACTGCGGCTACCCAGTCACCCACTTCTGGCGTCATACAGAACACGCTATCTTTTTTCAAGCCAAAGGCAGCCACGACCACCCTAGGCCCGAGCCAAAGGCCACTGCAGAGGCGCGGAGGACACTGCACTCGCCACTGCAGCAACTGCAGAGGAGGATGAGCAAAAGTGTGCAGGATGTAGTCAGTATGGAGATGCAGGTGAGAACATTATACACTATCAAAAATTTTGGCGCAAGATTGAAACCGGAATCCTGGCACTTCCTAGCTGCCACCACTGTTTGGAGCTTGAATTTACCAATTTTGTGGTAAAACCATAACTTTTATGCACTGTAAAAGTGGTAAATCAAAGCATTAAATAGGGGTGGCAGTTAGAAAGTGCCAGGATTCCTGTGCAATCTTGCGCCAAAATTTTACATTATAGAAAGGAGTTGCAATACAATTCTGGAACCACGCAAAACGAAGCCGTTTCACGATAACAATATTTGATGCTCGTAACGTTAACCTTTTATCCAAACGATGGAGCAAAATTGTGCAGGATGTAGTCAGTATGGAGATTCAGGTGAGACATTTATAGCATACACTCTTAAAACAAAAGAGTGAAATCCGCTCCAATTGGAGAAGTGCATTTTCGACACTGGAAAGGAGTGAATATTAACTCAGACTGAATTAAAATCACTCGTTTGGAGTGATCTTGTCGGAGGTTTAACACACAAAGTATCCACTCCTTTCGGAGAAGTGCATTTTCTAAACTGGAGGAGTGAAATTAACTCAGACGGAGTTAAAATCGCTCGTTCTTTTTAAGAGTGTATACTTCATTATAGAAAGGACACTAGTTGCAATACAATTCTGGAACCACGCAAAACGAAATCGTTTCACGAAAACAATATGAGGGTCCTAACGATAAACATTTTTTCAAACGTCGAAGATGTATAGTTTCTTTACAGTTGATCGCATGGTCAGTGGCAATTTTGTTCACAAGTTTTTAAAATGCCGTTCCTTGCAAAAAAAAAAAAGAAAAATAATAAGTCAAGCAACGTCAAAATTATAACTTACATTAATTTTTTTCTTATCCCCCCCCCCCCCAAAAAAAGCATGTATCTTGGTGGAAGAAGAAATATACGATTTGTTACAGGAAAATTTTAACAAGAGTCTTTTAATAATAAAGTTGATAAACGCAAAGTGGAATAGAAAAGTAAAGATATTTTTATAACTCATTTCAGAAAGAGATTTTTTCCTGTAAATCATTTGGATTTTTGACTTTAAACACTTAAACTAAATTTTAAATTGGAAAATAACGATATTGAGGTTGAATCTTTAGGAGTTCTACAAATTGAAATAGGTTAGCATTCTAAACTCTTCAGAGATTTCTCTTACAGACTTTTTAGTGGTTACGTGTTTGTTTGATTTTATTTTTCAGTAATTTATCAATTACTCGAGACGAGAAACACAATTTAAGTTCAATTAAAAAGAACTAAATCAACAATAGCCATTCAATATAATATAACAAACAATGTGAAATGTCTGAAAATATTCAATACGTTCGTTTGCCCTGGAGTTCCTTTTTTTTTCCTAATGGGACTGCAACATTGGCGGTCAAGCCTTTTGCAGACTCGACACAATTCTAAAAAATGATAGACATTTTTTGTGGCACCATCTAGGCGACTCTCGCTACCAATTTTGACGCACAGATTATAATCAATCTGATCTGTCTGTGGAGTTAAAGTGTGCCGAGATTTTAATTTTGCCGAGAGAACTCAGGCTAAATAGGCCCTCCAGGGATCTTTTACATGCCACATAATCATATGACATGCGTGCCCAGAATTTTCCCATCCAGAAAATCCGACGACTCAGCCGGGGCTCGAACCCGCGATCTTGGGCTTACGAGGCGGACACGTTTAACCTCCACTGAACCGCTCTCCCCTGGAGTTCCTCAATACTATTTTACACCATGAGGAACAGTACCACCGTTATTAAGCTCATCCAATCAAGCAACACACATACACCTATCAGATCTGACGCAGTACTTAGTTCCCAAAAAAAAAGTACCAAGCCAATCCTCTAAAGGTTGTTAACTCGCACCGATAAGATCGCTGGACGATTTCTAATATTCAGGCATACATTTCGAAAAGACTAAATGACGACTTCACGCATCCCGAAATTGCCAACTTCACTCCCAATAACAATGTTTTGTTTTCTTCAGGACCATCATCAACAACAATACGAACCATTTGTTAGGTACTTTTCCGCCGGGTCCAATAGCCAATCGATTACAAATACATACGGTGATTGCCAATTACAACAGTGCAACCTGCTTAGGGATTTACATCACTTTTCTCGGTAATAAGTCTTAACGATATCCAATGTTGTAAAAGAGTTGCAAACAAGCGAAGTGGTGCAAGCCTAACTGTGACTTACGTTATTCTACTTCAGAAGTCTTCATAGTCCCTGCTTATAGTTTTCACCCATGAAGATGGAGATAGAATCATTCTTTTTACCGCCAACTATCAGAAAGTCGCCAAGCAAAACTAGTAAGCCCAAACAAACGGCTCATACCAACGTAGTTCAGTGCAACACGCATAAATTTATTCTTTAAAGGCGTTTATTAAGAATCAAAGAATGACTGTTTACGATGTTGTAGGCTTTAGCACGAGATCTGGATTTACACAAGTTTGCAGCATTTCCCTTCACATGTGCGTTGTCAGGGCCCGACTTACAACTTTAGGGGCCTAGGGCTAGAGCAAATTTGGGGGTCCCAAAACCTACCTCAATAAAATATTTGCGTGTATTTCCCTATCTTACAGTGTTTACCAAAAAAAATAGCCGAAGTAATTAGCTTGGAAAGCATGCTTAATCCCTCAAAATAACTATTTTTGTGAATTGATTAATTCAGAGTTTAAACACAATTTCATAGAAACTTTTGTTCGTGAATTTACTTTTTTGTTTACTACAGATTAAAAAGTTTGGGGCAGTTGTATTGAGCATAAATAACCATGAAGAAAATTTGGGGGCCTTCTTAAAGTGGGGGGCCCCAAGTACGTGCCCCATTTGCCCTATCGGAAATCAGGCCCTATGCGTTGTAGTTTATAGTTTATATAATATAGTTATAGTTAATATTAAAGAATCAGAAATCGTCAAGTACATAAAATAAGCTTTTACAAACTCCACAGCAAATTTGGCGCCGAATACTTCACCGAGAGCGTTTCTTTGAGCCAGTGTTGGGCAAATTTTAATTGCAAGAACAATTAAAGATAAACAATTAATTGGTAAATGTTACGACAGCAACTAAAAATTCATCCATTGTTAATTGTAATTTTCCACAATTACAATTATTTAATTGTTAACTGTAGTAGTAACAATTAACAATGAATTAATTTTCAATTATATTTTTAATTTTAATTAAAAATAACAATCACTTTTTTTCATTCGTCTTAAGTCCAAGACTTACAGCTTAATTTTCCTAAATCTTCACACATTTCGTTTTAACACATAAAGTTCATTGTTAGTTTTAATTGTTTCCTAAAACAAATAAAAAAGTTGATTGCAATTATTTAAAATGTGATTTACAATTGACACACGCTAATCAAATTAGTTTAATTGCAAGGTGTAATAAAAAATTTCAATTGCGATTAATTTAATTGTAATTAATTTAATTACAATTACTTTTTTAGTCAATTAACAAGATAATTGAATAATGCCCAACACTGCTTTGGGCTTACTACAAAGCGATCGAAAGCCTCACTTAGCAATCCGGTGTTTATATGGGTTTTTCAAGACATTATCTCGATCCTTTTCTAAACTCTACGTTTCCCCCCCTCCCTCGGCTGGGTTGTGTCATTACATGAGTTGGCGATAAATGCCGTGTATTACCTCCCTAAACGGGGTCTATTATACAGAGCCGGTCATGGCTGCGAGCGGTGTTTAGCTGAAAGTTATGGGAGCTTTGAATATTTATTCGGAATTAAATTGGTTCGCGCTGCTTTAAAGTGCAACCGTGGAAACACTTTTTTTTTCATTAACGGGGAAGACTGGTTGGCATTTGTTAAGTTTATACTTTTGGGAGAACTTTTATGTCGCAAAAAATTATATTTTATACAATTGTAATATTTTTTTAATGCTTTTAACAATTGATGATGTAAAAAATTCATGCTTGCAAGTAAACTAGTTATTACAAGTTCTAGGGATGGTAAATAATTAAAAAAAAGTCCAGGGAATCTATCTTCAAATCTATCAATCACTATCAACAGTAGGGATTGCTTTTAGACACTCGAAATAAGCGAAGTAATCAACAACTTGCGTCCTAGATACAAGGATAATACAGAAGAGTCCTGTTTATCCGAATCCCGGTTATCCGAAAATTGGTTTTTATCAAAAATTATTTCCGAGCTTTTCGGTTAAAATAAGAAATGTATATGCATAAATAAATACACAAAAAATAAATACTACCTACAAATTTCAATTATTTCTCAAAATATGCAATAATTTTTTTAAAATTTTGCTGCTCAATTTTGGTCCCGTACCTTTCAGATAAGCGGGACGCTACTGTATTTAGTAGGTAATGAAAGGATTAATACAGCATGTTACACATAGTGCAACATTACACCCATCGATCAATCGTTTATTACAGCAACCGATCAATTGATGTTAGGTAAATCAAGCACAGCTCTGTCAATTTGTATTCCCTTTTCCAGTGGCTGTTATAAATTGAGTGTAATAGCGTGTAAGTTATTAGAGATGGAGGGGGGGATAGAAACAAAACAACAGATCTGGAAACAGGAGGGGTTGCACTTTGACACCCCTAATAAGCGACGCATTCCTCGGGTTACGTTCGCTGATCTCTTTGGATTCTAAATCGTTAAGGGGGAATGGGCGCGCTGGACTGGGGGTCTCCACACTCAAGTGCCTCAATGTCAATCCAATGGGAAAAACTATTTTCTCTGCCTGAATTAAATATTATTGCTAGCTGTTTTTCAAAATAATAAATGTAGATAACTTATAATAAATTTCGAACTTATTCAAAAAGTGGGATTGTCGGGTCCTGTACACTCTTAAAACAAAAGTGTGAAATCCACTCCAGTTGGAGAAGTGCATTTTCAACACTGGAAAGGATTGAATATTAACTCAGACTGAGTTAAAATCACTCGTTTGGAGTGATCCTGTTGGAGGTTTAACACACAAAGGATCCACTCCAAGAGGAGAAGTGCATTTTCCAGACTGGAGGAGTGAAATTAACTCAGACTGAGTTAAAATCGCTTGTTCGTTTTAAGAGTGTACATATAGATAACTTACATGTCTCTATAATCCCACTTTTCAAAAAGGCTTCGAATAATTTTTGTAAAATAATTTATTCAAAATTTAAAAAAAATTCCAACTAATTTCAAAAAGTGGGATTGTCGGGTCCTGTAAGTCAGCTACATTTATCACATAAAAATATCCGTTTGTAACAATATTCAATACAGCCGGAGAAATGTGGCAGAGGAAATGTTTTTTTTTCTCCATTGGATTAACACTGATGCAATTTGCTTTGGAGACCCGCGCCCATTCCCCCTTCAGATCAGTGGTTGCGTTTCTGTTGCCCCAAGGGGTCAGCGGCAGAATAAGACACCCCAAATTGGGCCACTTATGGGCAATCGTCTAGTTAAGGTATGGCAATTCTGGGATTGATTCCTCTTCAGGACTTATTGTGACTGTTATTATTCATGAGTTTTGATCTGAAGAAGCTTTTTTAGGGTGGTGCTTCAGAGAACAGGTATTTTACTGATTCGCGCCCTTAGGAGATATTTAGGCTGAAGTTGCAACCGGAATGGAAGAGTCTTGGAAATTACGTGTTTTTAGGTGGGGCGGTGTGAAGATTAAGGCATTTATTGAAGATAGGTAACTACCATTGGATAATGTGGATTCATAGCTGGGGAATGTTTGGTAAAAAAACGGAATGAATTAAAATGGGGGTGATTAAGAGGAGTACACTCTCAAAACAAATGAGCGATTTTAATCCAGTCTGAGTTAATTTTCACTCTTGCCAGTGTCGAAAATGCATTTCTCCTATCGGAGTGAATTTCACCCTTTTGTTTAGTTAATCCTCCGACAGGATTTAGACCACAGTCCTCTACACTTTGAAATTTGAACTGCAGACAAGTGGGGCAGATGACACTACATTCTTAATACAAAGGAGTGAAATCCATCTCCTTTGTAGGAGGAGTGCATTTTCGACACTGAAAAGGAGTGAAAATTAACTCTTAAATTGCTCCTAATAGCCTTAAAATATCTCGTTTGTTGTTAAGATTGTTAGAGGTTTAACAAAACAAAAGAGTGAAATCCACTCCGATAAAGGAAGTGCATTTTCGACACAGAAAAGAGTGAAAATTATTTATCCCAAGTTATCGTGAAAGAACTTTAAGAAGCGATTTCAATGAATTTATATAAACAAGGAATTCCATTTTAATGAGAATCTGCCACAATATTACATTTTACGTTAACTTTCTCTCATGAATTTCCAACCTAACGCTACAAACAACAGTAGTTCCATTGCCATATACGATCAACTGTAAAGAAACTAAAAATCTTCGACTTTCGGATGAATGTTTAGAATACCATATTGCTATCGTGATACTGCTTCGTTTTGCGTGGTGCCAAAATGGTGTTTTAATGGTGTTCCAATAAGTGTCCTCACGAGAAAACACATAGAGACGGTGGCGAAAAGGGGCTGTAACCTCGGAAATCGATTTAAACACGAGCTCGGTTCGGTCCCGGACACATTTGTTGATTTAGCATTGTTCTCTCTGTGAGATAGCGGATATCGCGTCGATATAGAGTTTGGATATCGTGAAAGGGTACCCGATTGGATTGTTGTTTATTCGGATGCTTGTTATGTTTGAGATGCGTGCTTAAACATGATGGGAAATATGGTTAGAAACTGTAATTTAAAACAAAGTATCCAGTTCAGATGTGGATGGCAATTGGTGGAAGCAAATGTTTTAGAAAATTGTTTGAGACTTTGCGACGATAAAAGTTTTATAATTTGTTTTATCCCAACGTATATTATCAATGCGACAGTTGAATCACTGTTATTTTCAATCAATTTTTAACAAATGGCCGTTTTTAGAGTTCAAAAATATTTATTTTAAATTAAGTACAGGTTTTTGATGTGAATTATACATTTGTTTGCATAATTTATGTGAAGAGCGCTTTCAGAACTTTTTTTTTAAAAAAATAATAAATTTAGATTAAATTGATCAAACAACGGATGAGAAAGCTAAGAAATTTTTATAAGTTTTGTCTTTCTGTTTTGTTAGAAAAAAAAGAATATACATGACTCAGGTTCGATTGATTACTTAGTTTTATCTCAAAAATAAAAATATATACTAAAAAAATATATCGCTCCGCTTCTTTTAAGACAGCATGTTTTCACCAGAGTGCATCAAACAGAAAACACTTTAATCATTTTTTTAAAATTTCATTTGCATTTGATTCCGAAAAATGATGTTTGCATTTCTTTATAAACATGCCCAACAAAGGGAACTCAAAAGATTTTTATAAGTAGAAAATTGATTCGAGTTCCAAAAAAAGGACATTTTTCTCTCTAAAGACAAGTTTCTCGAAACTCCAAAGAGAGGGGGCGCAAACGTCATGGCCCAATAAATTTTCTATCGGCAAGCGATTCAATCACAGAGTAGGACGCAGCCGAGAGTGAAAACGTTTGTTTGCTGATGCCCCAGCTGTATCGGTTCCCATTCGGGTTCTGGCAACGCGGCGGATCGGTGCGTTCGAGCGCCCCCAACCTCAAAGTGTTTGGTTCGAAAAGTTGTAAACGGCAATTGAATTCAGTTAACCCTAAAATGCATTTTTTTTCATCCATCAAAAATATATTTGTATCTTTAATACTCATACATTTTAGGAAAAATACCGGGAAAAAAATTAACTGCATTGGAATTTAAATAATTTCAATTTTTAAAAATTTTGTCATGTGGCAAAAACCAACTACAAAATTCCAATTTTGATAATAATGACTAGAAGACTACTAAATATATTCTGAAATAACCCTCTTGAATTATAATTATTTTTTCAAAACAATTTATTTGTATTTAGTACTAAATATTATTATACTTTGAATGCTGCCAAAGACGTAATTTCACCAAAGTTAAATAACTTCACTCTTTAATTTTGAATACACTGTTACTACTGTCATCTATGAAGATTATTAGTAATTGAAACTTCAAAATGGAATGTAATAGATGAAAAAACACAGAAAAAACCCTGAGTGCACAATCTTAGCGTATGTGCCACAGTGTAAAAGTATTGTATTACCTCATGATCTTACCTGTCTACTTATTCTAGAACAGAATGTTATGTGTCTTTATTTACAACTCATTTTCGACAAAAATGTCGGTTACAACTATATTTAACCGAGACATCTTCTGTCGGCAAAACAGTTTCCTCATTTCATTTGGTTGGGCACATCTTAGTTGTAGGACAGGTAGTTTCACAGCAGAGCAATATTTGTCGACCTTTGTCGCTCTTCCCAATGTGTGCGTCTCCAAATTGGTTTGACACAATTTTAAGAGCTTTATTGAGAAATCGGAGAGTTTTACATAAGATACCGTAGGATGTCGTGATGGCCGGATCAATTCGATGATCCGGATCAATTTTAGGAAAATAATTTTTTTGTCTAACTTTTTGCGACCTGGCATCCCCATTTGAGGAATTTTTTTAAAACTTCCGCACAAGCAATTAACACGTTAATTAGTGTTCCGAAATTGAACTGGTAAGATAGAAAATCCAAACATCAGTTTTCAGCCTTTGATTACAGATATCATTCAATTATTTCTAAAAAAAAATGAAGTTGAACGAGTATCAATAAATACAATATTGGAGTTCTTAAACAAATTATTGTAATTTTTTTTCAAACTTTTCAAAAAGTTCTTTTAGTAGTTAAATTTAAAATCATTTTGCATTAAAACCAACGTTAAAATAACCTGTCTAGTACAAATAAGTGATACGGCCTTTTTTGCTGCATTTACAGCACAAAAAATTTGCATTTTTAGAGTTTAAGAAGCGTCTCTAAGTAACTGTTGAACATATTTTTTTAAAACATTTTATTTGCAAAACATACTTTTTAGCATATATTTGTTTGCAAAGTATGTTTAGATTAAGAATATACGTGCAGGATTTTGCTTAGGTCTTAAGAAGTTATAACTACGAGTTGAATCAAACAAAATTTAAAAACTGCTAAAAAAACCTGTAGCTTTTAGACCAATATTGCTATTCACCTGGCCAGATGATAGTCGGTAATTTTTGTTAATTTTTCAACTTAAGAACTAACGAATCAGTGGCCGTAAAAGGTGCTCATACAACAAAGACAGTAGAATCACGCCTATGAACATGCAAACTTTATTTAGTTTAAAATTTTACGACTCTTACATTTCAGTCAAACCGATATCTCTTTACCATTGTGTTGATTGGACTTTTGTATTGGTCCCTAAATTTGGAGTACATTTCGGAAAAATTCCAAAGTAGTTTTCTTATTGATGAAAATTACTTTGAACTCTGTCTCTTGGCTTTCTTCAAAAGATATCACAAGAAGGTTGCAGTCTAATTTTTGGGACTAACAATTTCTAAATGGACACTTCAATTTCCAATTTTATACTGACTATGTTAGAAATATTTGTTCTAACTTTTATTGAAATGGATAAATTTCAAAGCAATTCTGTATAATAACAGTTCTTAAATGTAAAACGCCGATAGAGGAATACAATAATGAAATTTGAAGAACTAATTATAAATTTGGGCAGGTATGAAAATTTTGGCGTATCTTTTTAGTTAAAAGTTAAAAAATTTGATTTATTCGTTTCGAAGTCATTTATTTGAAAACTTTTCATCATTAGACTCAAATTTATTCAAAAAATGAAAAAAAATATTATTTTATTTTTTAGTATTAAATTCGTGAAGTTATTTTCAAAGACAGATGCTAAAATGAGAAAAGGCCAGAAAAGGACAAATGAAGAGAAAAATAATTTTAAAAAAATGAATTACGTGTCTGTGAATTAAATTTGGTATTATTTTTATTTATCTAGTTGCCTTCAAAAGAAAATAAACGGCCTGATATACACCCTGCCTGGAGGCGAAGCTCTTATGAAACTAGCAAAATAGCCAAATTAGAGAACCAATTTCACATATCAAGGAAAAATGGTAAAGATCTTTCAAATAAATTTTAACTTGTTACATTGAAAATAGCTGATTAATGCAGTATTTATATCAATAAATGAGATAAGTTAGAAATTTTATTTTGTTAACATAAAATCTCAGTTCTTTGCCAAAGCTAATCCTCGAGTATCAACTGTCAAATATTTTATGAAATGAAGGACTTGAATATTGTTTTACAATGGCATAACTTTGAAGGAATTGGCTAAAACACTACTGTTATCTAATCATTAATTCCTAGTCTCCAACTGCAGTCCATTAACTTTAACAGCTTTATTTATATTTAAAATTAATTTACTAAAATTAAAAAAAGTTATATATATATATCGATTCTATGTTTATTCGGTGTCTAATTGATTGAATGGACTGAGTACTTCTAAGTTTCGGCAGTTCAAATATTTCCAATAGAAAGATTGGAACTTGAAAAAAAAGATATTACAATTTAAACACATGTTAGGAACTTTAAAATGGTAAAAATCCAGCTAAACATCAATACTCTAATTAGTCTAATTATTATAACTAAACGTAGCTCAAATAACGTCATAGTGCATATCTGCTGTTGGCAGGTAAACTGCAGTAATCACAACAATGAGTTGTACCATTTTTGCTCTTATTTTTTTCCAGTATGCTTTCTTAAAGTTTAGAGTAATTGAGTGCTTGTAACAATGGTATAAGTTATTATTTAAGTTACTGCGGGTTACCTGCCCACGGCAGATATCGTCGGTCAAATGACGGAAACAAAACCCCGAATGTGCACATTCTAGGGATTGGCGATTTTGGAAAAATCGGTTAGCTAGCTAAACAGTATCCAGTTTTCCATCACTGTGTTTTTTCACATTCGTGGTTTTGTCATTTGACCAACGATATACTCTCAAAACAAAAGAGTGAATTCCACTCCAGTTGGAGAAGTGCATTTTCGACACTGGAAAGGAGTGAATATTAACTCAGACTGAGTCAAAATCACTCGTTTGGAGTGATCCTGTCGGAGGTTTAACACACAAATTATCCACTCCCAAAGGAGAAGTGCATTTTCCAGACTGGAGGGGTGAAAATCAATCAGACTGAGTTAAAATCGCTCGTTCGTTAAGATTGATATGTAAACAGGATATTTCTAAGATTGCTAACAACAAATTCCAATACTTACCAGGAGATACCCAATGTTCCTGTCCCCCATTCGAGTGCCTGTGTTCCAAAACTTTCACCTCTGGGTGCAGATCTTTCGCCGGCAAAGAAGACTACGTCGACCTGATGTCGACGACAATCGACAGCGGACAGACAGACTGCTCAGTCTTCCAGGCCATAGACAAGGTGCTAGAAGACGTGGCCTGTTCCTATGGTCATTCCACATCCTACAGGCTGGCGGCCAAAGTTGCCTCTGATTTTGATCAGGCTTACTACAGCTCTTTTGCTGATGGTGAGGAAGCTAGAATTATAAGTAGAATTGTAGACTTAATTGTGTTTGTTAGTATAAGAATGATCAAAACATTGCATTTGTGACCCCTAGCAATATTAATGAATAAGGATCATGAATTTTTATCTTAGTAGCATAGCTTGTGACTAAACTGTAAAGTAAATGTACAAGAGTATTATATAAGTCTGCAGCTTTAGAACTAGTATGACCAGACGTCTGCATTTCGAAGTACTGCTTAGTTTTGATTCAACTATCTACCCATAAAAATAGTCACCGTTTATTTTTTCATACAAATACAACGTAAATAAAGTATAATTAAAGAAAATTTATTGATTTCTTGTCGAAAAGCTAATCACTGAAACAGATCTGGTTAGGCTATTTGGTACTCAGTTTGTCTTTAATTAAACATGTACATAGTAATATCTCTATTAAACCATTGTTTATCAAATATCACTCATCAAAAAATCGCTTATCAATCGTATTATAATCAAGCTAATTAAAACAACGTTTATCATAATATCGCTCACCATATCATACATCGCCTATCATAATACATATCGTAACAACACTTGTCATAGTATCGCTTTTGAGATATTGAAAACAAACCCATTCGTTCACAACCCAACAACTACATACCTCTCATTCCTACTATACCAAAACACACCTTAAGTTTGCAGCATTGAAATGTTCTAGGCGGAGGAAACGGCGTAAACAACGCTGCTAGCGCCGAAATTTTGCATGCTCTGATTGGTCGCTCCTTTGAGATACGTTCACCCTGATATTCGTGCACCAAAATCGAAGGGAAAAATAATTAAAATTTCATTCTAACTGAAGCAAAAACTAATTAAAATAATAAAAAATATGTCTTGAAATAACGAATAAATTGGTTTATTGAATGTGAAATACCTTTTTTTATTCGATTCTTGCACTCGAAAATGGGAACTATTTACTCCTTTTCTTGTAGAACATTTCTGTACTGCAAACTTAATACCGAGTTTTACTATAGGTTACGAAGCAGAAATGGAACGCGTGAACCAAAACTTCTACCCAACATGTGATCTCTACCACAACAACAACAACCACTCGCCACCAGTCAAACCAAGCCACCTCCACCACTTACCAGAACCTCAACATCACCACCTTCTGCCACCACCACCCCTGATACACCACCACCCGAGCAACAGCGAGGACTTGTCGACATCTTTTTCCGACGACTGTCCGCTGACTCCGATCCAGGAAAAGACTGGAGATATTTTCCCAGCTTTTCCAGAAATCGAAGACGTTATCCATCCGTCGGATATCTTGGTTCTCGACCAGCCATTGAGGAAGGATTGGGCTGAGGATGGACACCCACAGGTAAATATTTCTTTGAGAAAATTAATTATATTGCAGTATAACTCCAATTATCCCAACTACATTCTACTCTATATACGCAAAAAAAACTCACTCTTCACTATCAAAAATGAATGCTCAAAAACGACGAAATTTTCCTTAATTTTGACGATTCCGTTTACTGGCAAATGCTCCGAGTTTTCGTTTCCTCAAAGTGAAAACATTTGAATCGTCATTTTTATGAGGATTGAATGTCGTCTAATCTAAAGAAATATTTCGTCATTTTTGAGCACGTGAGTACAACAATGATATGCAGTTTCCTCAAAATCAAGATACAGAATCGTCAAATCACGATCGTAAAAGTGAGGATTCGAGTTTACTCAGTCACTTGATAATTTGACGAAACAATCCTCAAAATTAACGAAATGAGGCTCGAGGATTCATGAATCGTCAAAAATGAAAGTATTAATTCTGAGAGTGTTTTACGAACGCCTTTTCTTAAAGTAAAAGCTTGTATTTCTTTTAAATAGTTTTTTTTCTCTTATTATCAATGTATCTACAATAAAAAAATTAAATACATCCTTTTTTATCCGAAAAACACCGATTATCCGAATGTTTGATTTTTCGAATGATGACCGGTGCCTTGGGTAGACTGACCAGTGAATGAACAATTGGTAAATACATTTAAAAAATAAAAATTTTAAATCATTCTACTATATGTATTTGCAACACTGACTTCCTCCCATCGAGTAGGAAGCTATCTGACATATGATTTGTTGTCCTGGTCATTATGTCCTGGTGTTTATTCACTGGTGAACGCAGCGCCTTAAACATTCATTCACTGGTTAGTCTACCCTATACTGATTCGGGTAATAGAAGTTCTGCTGCACAATTTGTATTGTTACCTTTTTACTAAAACAGTACATCAAATACTAATTTGTCTACTACTTGCACATCTAACTTTAAAATAAGCAGCTGCAAATAACCTAAAATTAAATCTTAATCCAGTGCATGAAAAATTAAAGACGAGTTTTCCCTTTTTTTCAGGTGATGTCAGGAGACGACTACAGTCATGACGAGGTCATGAAGGAGGACTACGTGGTCACTTCTCTTGACGACCCCGATGTGTCGCAGAGGTTCTTCGCGGCTATTGACAACCTCCTGTTGCAGGACTATGGGAATGAGGACTTCGGGACAAGGGACACTGGAAAAGGAGGTGAGGATTTGCAATTGTTTAGTATCGTTGCAATCTCCTAACTCCTAAGTTTGACAAGATATGCGACAGTTATATAGTAACTACACTGTAAAGAAAATGTGTAAGCCCGATTGCAGCGTACGTGCTGGCAAAATTAATGCCTACACTAGGGGCCTTAGCACCTTAAGTATTACAATTTGACAGCACATGTGATGGCCCCGATCAGGTTTGAATGTTCTGCGAAGTGAAAAAAAGATGCGCACTGAATTTTTAAATTTCTTGGCTTGCGCATATGCTCAGACCACTTAAACTTCTTTAATGAGTAATAAGTGCTTAAAAATCACAATACCAGTGTAGACGTTATGCTTTTACGAGCACGAGGGGGGTGGGGTGGGGGTTGCTTAAAACTTTTTTTACCCATTATCTTTGAAAACATTAAAAAAATATGCCAACAATCACATAATTTTATTTTAAAACAGCCTTGTTAAAGTAAACGGTTTCTATAACTGAATACATTCTTCCAATGCCTTTGGTCACAAGCTGGTTTAAGTTAGCTACTGGCCGTCATAGGTGGCGTACTTTGTTTGAAGATAGTAGAAGCTGTTCATTTTCTCCAGAGCATTAAAAGTAATATTTAAAAGCAGGACCAGTTAGTTTAACTATTATTCACAAATTTACATTTATTTTTTTTCAGTTACTGATCCCCTGCCCGGTGTCTGGGACACAAACCCAGTTCTAACTTCCTTCTTCAGCCAGCCCCACCTCCAGAGTAGCGACCTCGGCTACTCGTCCGAGTACACAGATGCCGCCTCTAAAGACGTCAATTTTGCGACGACAGATATAATGCACCATACAGACGCCAAGCTACCGTACAACGCGCCGTACATAGCGCCTCAAGACGCGATAACGAGCTGTGGACGAAGCTTGGGTTTAGAACTTGCAGAACCAGAAATGGTGCTGTCACATCGGACTAATGGACAGAGGATGCAGTTCTGATATAATGCACCATACAGACGCCAAGCTACCGTACAACGCGCCGTACATAGCGCCTCAAGACGCGATAACGAGCTGTGGACGAAGCTTGGGTTTAGAACTTGCAGAACCAGAAATGGTGCTGTCACATCGGACTAATGGACAGAGGATGCAGTTCTGATATAATGCACCATACAGACGCCAAGCTACCGTACAACGCGCCGTACCTAGCGTCTCAAGACGCGATGAGCTGTGGACGAAGCTTGGGTTTAGAACCTGCAGGACCAGAAATGGTACTGTCTCATCGGACTAATAGACAGACGATGCAGTTCTGATTTGTGAAGTTGAGTTTTTAAGTTATAAATGATATCGTAATATCAGTTTACGATATTGGAATGTTTTTATGATGTCGAAAAGTAGTCAGGCGATATTGTGTGATACTAAGGAAGTGTGGCATAGACACATATAGGACAATAGGAAATAAGTCTTAAATGTATTTTCCTTATGGATCCGATGACGTTTAAATGTAAAATTCGTTTAATATGTTCCACTAAAAAAAAAAGATAAAGACGTAAAATACTCGTAAAAAAAAGCGTCGCAAACTTAGAATACTTAAAATACGGAAATAACTACGTCTATGAAAAGTCTAACATTTTAATAAGTACTTTTTTAATGCACTTATAAAGTTTAGACTTCCGTTTGAAGTTGGATCCGAAGCATCTCAGTAAAATACTGCACATATGTTTTTGAATAAGCTAATTGCTTGATAAAATTTTTGAAATTGTTAAAAGATGAAAGATTTGTTACTTGGTTAAATGTTGATTGGATATACAGCTACTTTTTTCTGATCGTTATCCTCATGAATTCCAAGAATAATATACTGGAGTTAAAAAATTCATTTAGTGCATGGAAAATTTTAAAATAAAGCCAAATACAATGAGTACCAAAGCTAAGTTTACTAAGTCAGGTATTTAAAGAAGCGTAATTTACGATGCCATGGACATAAATATGAGCTCAAACGCGAGTTTCGTGCAAAAATGGAGTGCTTTGTTTTAAAAAATAAAACTGACAGAATAATGGATTGACAAAGAATACCAAATAGTTTAAAATAATTATTACCGACTAAACTAGGAATCGTTAAAGGCTAAATTTTAGGATTTATTATCTTGAGTATGAAAGTAAATACACAAGATAGTTTAATATTCTGCAATATTCAACTACGTGCCAACCTAACTTGGGTAAAAACAAAGAGTAAAAAGGAAGAGGGAAAAGCGCGATTGCTCTGTTAGTTGGAATCCCCTGTAAGGTAATATTTACATACAAAATGATCTGAATGCAATTTAACCAAAATACACTTTTCATTCCGATAAAATTGCCAAATTTTCTCAAATAATATTCAAATCTGTTAGACTTTGGACTAACGAAATTTATGTTTTAAACATGTTTTCTGGATGGATTCACAAATAATTTATGGAACTTTTTACATACGCGGAACGATCTTCTACATAGCATATTTCTATTTACCCAACTTAGGTTGGCAATGAGTGTAATTAACTCTACTATTAACAAAACTTTTCATGAAGTATTATACATTTTAAAGGAGTTTTATAATATGTAATTAAATGTTAAACATTTCTAAACGTCTATGTCGATATGAATTTAAACTGGACGCTTTATCAGATATCATTTAAAAACCTGTTGAGAAAATTTGATAAAATGTAAATGTTTACGAAATACAAGAATGTTTAACCAAGGAAGCTATTCGCACTGTATGTAAATAAAAAAAAAAAACTATATGGAGCTCAAAGTTTAATGAAGAGAGATTGTGAATAAAATAATGCTAGTCAAATTGAAACTGTGTTTGTTTATTATTTACTAGTAATAAAATTTAAAGTCAGTAATATTACATAAATATAACTATATAATGCCATCAATAAAGAGGTCACTTATCCTCTTGCGACATGGAAATTTTTTAAAACCTCCCCAAAACAATTTACACGTTAATTAGTTCCGAAATTGACCTTTTCCGATAGAAGAAGACCCAAATATCAGTTTTCAGCCTTTGATTACATGTATCAGTCATTTATTTTTTATAAAAAAAGAAATTGAACGAGGGTTAATACGATATTAGAATTCTTTAAAAATATTTTAGGTTTTTTTTCTTCAAACTTTTCAAAAAGTTCTTTTAGTAGTTCATTTCAACGGCATATGCATTAACACAATGTTAAAAGAATTTGTTACCTACACATAAGTGATACGGCCTATTTTGTTGCATTTATAGCACAAGAAATGTGTATTTTTAGAGTTTAAGATGCGTCCGTGGTAACTATTAAAAATATATTTTTTTAAATTTCTTTGAAAAAATTTGAATACTTTTTAGAATATATTTGTATGAAAAATATGTTTAGATTGAGAATATACGTGTAGGATTTTGCACGGATCTTAAGAGGTTATATATGACTTATGGTTGACATCTGAATGACCTCATTGTAAGTCCTTGCCCTCCCCCTTTTAATAACCGATTATTGCCATTATTTAGAGCAATATGCATCTGCATACATGCGGGCGAAAACGTCACTTGCTGAAACATATGAAAGGTCTAGCTGCACACACAAAAGTCACATTTTCCAAAGTATAACTTAGATATGGGGTATAGTCAGTGTTGAGCAAATTTTAATTGCAAGAACAATTAAAGATTAACAATTAATTGGTAAATGTAACCACAACCAACTAACAATTCATCAATTTTAATTGTGTAAAATTACAATTAACAATTATTTAATTGCTAACTGTAGTAGGAACAATTAACAATTAATTTCAATTGTTTTGTTCATTTAATTAAAATAACAATTAACCACTTTTTTATTCGTCATAAGTCTAAGACTTAGATTAATTTTCCTACATCTTTACTTTAATTTCGTTTAATACATAAAGTTAATTGTCAGTTTCAATTGTTTCTTAAAACAACTGAAAAAGTTAATTGCAATTATTTTAATTGTGAGTTACAATTGACATACATTAATCAAATTAATTTAATTGCAAGGTGAAATTAAAAGTTTAATTATAATTAAATCAATCCCAATTAATTTTATTGCAATAACTTTTTTGGTCAATTAACAAGATAATTGACAAATTAATTTATTAATGTCCAACACTGAGTGTAGTACGTCTATATAAGCAGTGAAATTTTTTAAAAAAAGTTTTCAAATGCAATTTATTTATGCTCACTACTTTAAGTTGTGTTTTTTTGTTCATACTGTTCAAGAAGCTTTTCTTCATACAATTTGAAAGTCATAATAGTACCCCTTCTCTCTTCTGTGGTGCAGTAAAAAATACTTGCATAGTCAGTACGAATACATCATACAAGTTCTGCGAGGGGGAATAATCTTAGTTTGCACTATGGGAGTAACTTTGCAAGAATGACAATTGTGCTAGCTTACCACAATTGAAATGACGAAAATATTTCGTAGGTAGTATAGGTAATATGCTCTAAGGGCGAGTACCCAAAATTCTAAAATTTTTACTATTAGCTTAATCTTTTCCAAATTTGGCATAGCGATTTCAAATATAATGCACAATGCTTTTTGGGCAATTTTTTTTGTTTAAATATAATTGATTTATTTTAAACGGTGTTTTTCACCTAAAAAAAAGGGGTTTACGCCAACACTTCTAGTATAAAAAGTTTTACATTAATTTACTTGAAATTTTTTACAGATGCTATTTCAATATATATCCATGCTATAAGCCTCTAACATCTGGTGCAAATGTAGTTTTTTTAAAAACAATGTTTAACCCTTTTAGTCCCAGTGATGCCATTTGGCATCATCACTTTCAATATTTTTTTCAAAATTTTTATGTCCCGTTATGACATCCAAACACACATCATTCGATTCTTCATACTTTGTTCTATCAGACAATATTTTACATTAATCTCAATAGAAGTCAGAACTACTATTTTTTTTACTTAGAAAATAGTCAACAAGCGTTTCTCCTGATTTTTGATAAGTTCACTTCAGTTCCACATATTTAAAACACAATTTAAACTATTTCGGATAAAATAATTACTAAATTTTTTTAATAATATGGTCAGATACCTTAAAATATAGAACTGGAAGTGTTTTTAGGTAATATATATATTTTTATTTTGTTTTTTCCACAGTTAAAAAATTTTGGCATTGTTTCAAAAACCATATAAAAAATTTAAGTGAATATTTTTCTTCTTATGGAATTCGTATATTTGACCAAAAATAAGCTTATTTTGTGAATATCAGATGTTTCTGTAGTGTAGTAAATTTTTGGGACTGAAAGGGTTAAGTGTAAGTTAATCGAAAAAAATCTTTTTTTTAGTTAAATTCATGACATTTTTCTTAATAACTTCTTTTCTTGTAATTTGCATGTAACTCTGGAGGGTCATTGCATACATCAGTTCAAAACGAAGAATTTAACACATAATTAATGTGTATAGGAGGAAAATTCAACGTGGTAGACTTGTTAGCGTAAACCTCTTTTTTTAGTTGAAAAACACCGTTTAAAATAAATAAATTATATTTAAATAAAAAAAAATTATGCCTAAATAGTATTGTTCATTATATTTGAAATCATTATGCCAAATTTGGAAAAGATTAAAGCAATAGTGAAAATTTTAGAATTTTGAGGAATTTTGGGTATTCGCTTACCTTAATGTGTAAATAACATCATTTAGAATTTTTTTAAAAAATAATTTGATTATTTGAAGATAAATTATTATTTCTTCAAAAAATCCCAAATGTTTTATTTATCGGGGTACTGATCTGTTTTACTTAGTTTAAATAAAAAAAATCCACTGTAAGTAAATTTTATGCTAGTACTTATGCGAATTCTTAAAATTCCTTCGTAAGTGTTTAACACATCCCGGTCCCTTACCATACTTCTGTATAAAGCGCCCTTTTTGGGGATCCACAAAAGCACACAATAAGAAGGGAAAACAACACTTTTAGAATAAGATTATAAGAAAGAAACCGCAATCCAACTTTAAAAAAAAATAATCACAAAAAACTTTCTATTCAGTGGCCGGTCAGAGTTGAGTGTAGATAGATGCTATCTTGTTTTACTGTCGGCGAACAAAGTTGTCGCCGCTCCAGAAAAAAAAAAATTACCAAACAAAACGACAAAAAAATACGTAAAATAGAAAGGTCCTCCGGGGTAGAATACGTGATTATGATGATTAATAGAAGGAACTCGCCCAAAATTCAAAAGATTTTTTTATTTAAATTTTTTTGCCAAATTAAGCAAAGGATGGCTACCCACTGTTGATAAATTGTGGAGATTAGAATCCGATTAAACACATTGTTGAGAGAAAAATGCCGCTAACCTATAATTTCGCCGGTACGTCAAGGAATCTGTTAAATAGAAAATTGTTAAATAATACATAAATTGATATTATAATTGACGTTATCTGTCTATCTTACTGTATTACGTAATATCTTTCTGGATAAATTTGACCGAAGTTCTTTGGAATATTTAGTATTAAAACGTAAACTTCATTTTTTTACTTTATATTTTTTAATTAAAAAAAAAATAAAAAGGCCCTATTTCCTAATAACCTTTTTCAAACGCCACCTATAGTTAAAATTTCGAACTGCTTTGAAGCAAAAAATGTGACATTATAAATGATTTGAATAAATTAGATTGTTATTACATTTTTCAGTTATTGTATTTTGAAATGATGCAGTAATTTACAGGCTGGCCTCATCCTGCATTACCTCTCAATGAAAGTATGGTAGTTAATAATTCACACAAATAAAAATAATTATCGTTTGTAAATAATTATTCACGTTAATACAATACAATAACCTATAACTAACTGTATCACGACATTTTGTGGACTTGTCCGATTAAATTTCGTCAAGGCTGACGAAATAGTAATTCGGGGTTCACTAAGAGTTTATTATGATCACTATTGGCTCAAAATTAGCTGGAATTAAACAGCAGAGCGTTCACCAACACTACACTCTTAAAACAAAAGAGTAAAATTCACTCATGTAGGAGAAGTGCATTTTCGACATTGGAAAGGATTGAAAATTAACTCAGATTTAAAATCACTCGTTTGGACTGATCCTGTCGGAGTTTTAACTAAACAAAAGAGTGAAATCCACTCCAATAGGATAAGTGCATTTTCGACACTGAAAAGAGTGAAAAATAACTCAGACTGAGTTAAATTCACTCGTTTGTTTTAAGAGTGTGCGGACTTTCATAACCCTTCTATACGTACTGTAGTAGAAGCCAATATTAGGTGATTCTAGTTCAAATTATTATTCAAATTCAATCTTCCCTCGTTATCTTGCGATCGATGTACGTCGCCAGATTCAGTGATACCTCCATCAAGATGCGATCAAACACTTATGCAAAACAAACCACTGACCATCTGCCGGACCTTGAGTTCGGGTGAACGGCTTTTCATTTTCAGCCCTGACATTCAGGACTCCCTGAAAAGCAACGCAAACACCTATTTAAGTATTTTGAAACTGAGGCAAGTGATTTTCAACAGGTGCCCCGACACTTGTCACAGTCGCTTTTTCAGGGACTCCTGAATGTCAGGGCTGAAAATGAAAAGCCGTTCACCCGAACTCAAGGTCCGGCAGATGGTCAGTGGTTGATTTACACAATTACCATGACATTGAATTAAAAATATACGTTTGGGAAAATGGAGTTGATTTACTGAAAATTTTATTTGTTTTCATGTACTGGAAAAACATGGAAAAGCAAAATGTCTATTTCAGGATATTTTAAAAATGCAAAACTTTTTAAAGTTATAGAATTTTTCTTTAAATGTATCTCCTCTAAAACTTAACCTCAACCTAATAAAATATTTTTTTCTGAATTATTTTTTTCTCTTCATTACTGAATAGAAATGCATATTTATTTAAAATTATTTTCATTAAAGTATGAATCTATTGTAATAAAAGAAAGAGTCTGTCTGTCTATCTGTCTGTCTGTGTGTATGTCTGTGGATCGACCGACGTCTGTAGACCTACTTAGACTGCGAAATTTTTATTATAGATTCCTTTTAATGCCTACGTGTGCACCTGAGGCTTAGTTTTTTCATATTTGATTGTGATTTTTTAATTAATATAATTAGTTTCAAAAAACGTCATCCACGTGGGATTGCGGGACCATAACAGGGCTTGAAAATACATGGACCGGGCCGAAACGGGGGCTTGGCGCCATCCTTTATTAGTTTGATTGATTGAGTTTGGTTGAGATATGCGCTCGCCCTAAGGCTGCTTCATTCTCTATTAGTGTTTGCTTTTTAAGTGCGCATGCGCCAACACGAATTTAATTTTGTTTTGAATTTGAGTGTATTTTCACAAGGTAAGCATGCCTCTAAAAGGAAGCAATGCGAAGTTAACGGCTTCCCAGTAAGGCGGGATCGTATACTGCTAGTTAATACTTAAATATGTATTAATATACTTAATTATACTTAAAATGTATTAATACTTTTTTTTATAAATCTATTTAAAATAAAATACCCTTTTCAATGACATTTCTGTTCCTAAACTAAAATCTTTTGAAAACACTATGATTGGGTTTTCTATGTGAATGCAGGCAAATTCAAAGTGTTAAAATAAACAAGTTCAATTCAGAGCAACTAATTTTTACACATTTACGTGGAGTGATTTTGAAGTCATTTAATAATTGAAGAGTGTTTTTGCAAAACTCACATTCTCCGACGTATGACTATGATATAGGGTCCAATGGGTTCATTGGCATCTTCGTCCAATGGAATTTACCACTCTCAAACGTTGCCAACAAACGGACTGGATCTTAAAACTAACTAGCAATATGGTCCCGCCTTACTGGGAACCCGTTAACTTCGCATTGCTTCCTTTTAGAGGCATGTTTAGACTTGTGAAAATACACTCAAATTCAAAACAAAATTAAATTCGTGTTGGCGCATGAGCACTTAAAAAAAGCAAACACTAATAGAGGATGAAGCAGCCTTAGGACGAGCGCATATCTCAACCAAACTCAATCAATCAAACTAATAGAGGATGGCGTCAAGTCTCCGTTTCGGCCCGATCCATGTTTTTTCAAGCCCTGTTATGGTCCCACAATCCCACGTGGATGACGTTTTTTTAAAACTAATTATATTATTTAAAAATCGCAATCAAATATGAAAAAACTAAGCCTCAAGTGCACACGTAGGTATTAAAAGGAATCTATATTAAAAATTTCGAATTTTTTAGAGCAGTCTAAGTAGGTCTTTTGCGATCCACAGACAGACTTTCTTTTATTATTATAGATATACTTTGCAGAATGCGAGTTTTGAAACTAAACCCTTTAACTAATCCTAACTGTAAACAAAGTTAGTAATTGCATTAAAAAAGCTGTCAATTTCATAATTCGAACATTTTAATGTAGCTGGAATTAGAACAATTTTGAGACGGACGTTCCCGCTAGTTTCCAACAGTTGTTCACAGTACAGAATAAAACCTTTTTTTGTTTGAAATGAAGAAATGATTACAGGAGAAATCGTTAATTAAATGAAATAGAATTCGAAAAATTCAACTGAAATAGAAGATGCTAGATAATTATGGGCAAAAAAACCAATAGACTAAGAAAATTCAAAGAAACAAAAATAAAACGAAAATTGGCAAAAGTAACTTAAAATTCTACATCCTTTCTCAATTTAAAAAAAATATATACATATAGAACCCTCAATTTTTGAGGTATAGATTAGATATCCTGTTTAAAAAAATCGAAAATTAATGCTAAATTGTCAAAAACCGATAATCATACTCAAGGATATTTCAACTTTTATTGCTATATCTTTTCCACACAGTCACTTTTATTGCATTGTTTTGTGTTAAAGCTTTGTCGTAAAACACTAAATCACACTACAATTAAGACGTTTCTTAGAAGTGTTCTAAGAAGAATACCTTAGTTTATTAGACTGCTAAGTATCGCATTTTTAATGCTTAATATTCTACTCTATGTTCTGATGGTGTTGATTGCGTTACCTTTATTTTAAGAGAAAAATGGGGGTCTCAGAATCAAGGTTAGGGAAGCATCTGCTCGGTTATCTCCAAGATCAAAATTAAGTAAATATAATACCGAATTTACCTAAGTAATGAATTACACTGATCAAAACAGACAGAGTTGTTGGTCAGAACACTTATTGAAGAGGTAAAAAAAAATATTTAGGGGGATACGATACCCAAAAATTAGTCAAAATATCGATTTTTCAGTTTTTACTTCTTATTATTTACAGTATTTTTCTGAACATTTACTGAAAGTTTCATAATGATATCTTTTGTAGAAAAAAGTTGTTAAGTATTTTCTGGAGTCTTTCTGTGATTTTCAGAATAAATGCATGTAGGTTTTTAACAGTAGCTCACATTTTAAAATCTTGCACATTTCTTGAACAAAGTAGTAGTACTAAAAACAAACTAGTATTAAAAACAACAACAAGCATACAAGTTTGGTGGAGTTGTTCTTAAAATTGAAAATGGAGTAAAAAAGTGCGAAATTTTGACTTTTTTTTTAAATAAGTGAAAAACTACTTGTAAATATTTGTTTTTATTGCTAGAAAATGTTTTCAGAGGATGCAAACATTGATTGACAATTGTGATAGATAAATTTAAAATATCGAAGTTATTATGCTCTCTCTAGAAGCATATCTCAATCTACAAACAGTATAAAATGTATAAAAGTATAGTTCAAAGTTAAACTGAGTGTGACATTGTCACTAGAGAGAACATCACATAAAACCACTATAATTTACAAGTTTATGTTATTACACAAGGGCTATTGACGACGAGCGTCGTAATTTGTGTTGGGAGAAATAGATAAAAAGTGACTTCAAATTTAACTATTAAGGATTACATCTTTCTAAAGTGTTGCCTTCATATCACTCTAAAATGGCTTCTAGAAGGGGACTGACGGGGGTGGGTCAGGCTTGTAACCCTCTCAGGACCAATATTATGGTCCCTTTGTTAGTGTAAAACACAGATATATTTAACTAGTAATATATAATTGCAGCAATTAGTTAATAAAAATAAATATAATTATTTTCATATAAAAACCTATTTTATTTGCTGTTTTTTTTGCATTTCTAACCCTTAGACACCCCCCCCCTCCCAGAGAAAATTTCTATGCCTCAGACTTGAGGAATTTTTTTATGCACCGTTTCTAACGTTCATCTAACATTTTCAACAAAGTTCGCGCACCTTTAAAACCGTTTTTCTGATACAAGTTCGTTGTTGCGAATTTAAATCCATTTCTAAAATTGTAAAAAAATCGCCAACACACGCAGAGATAGATGCACTCTTGGCTACGTAACTTTTGCAAATATCAAGCTATGATGCTAAGATTTGGAGGGAATATCAACAACAGATATACCAACTTAACAAAAAAAACCTCAAATCGAAACGATGGAAGCGCTTCACGGTGGCTATTCCGGGAACTTATTGATCAAGGTAGATCAGTTCTTTATGTTTCGTTTCTGCCTGATATATTGGAATGTTCAGCAACTAACAGATTTCCGCTTAATAGGGTTACAAGGTTCAAGAAACCGAAGTATTACCTGATCTTTTTAATAGAAAAAATTTAAACCGAAATTTTAGCAACATTTACGTCAGCAATACAAACTTCACCCTGTCTTTAAACATTGTTGAAATATAGGGTAGACTGACCAGTGAGTGAACAGGCCCCAGTGAATGAACATTTTGTAAATATAATAAAAAAGAATAAGGAGTGAAAGTCATTACACTTTATGGATTGTCCACACTGACTTCTTCCCGTCTACTAGGAAGCTATCTGACAATGGTTGGTTGTCCTGGTCATTATATCCTGGTGTTCATTCCTGGCAAACGTGACGCCTTAAACGTTCATTCACTGGTTAATCTACCCTAACTCAATAAAATGAAAGTATGAAAGTAAAAAAAGATTACAACCCAAAGAGTCCAAAGCAGTGCGGTAAAGAATTTTAATAAATTTGTGTCTCATTTGCTTAAAATACATAATAACGCATTCCTAAGTCTACAAATTTTACTCCAAGGAATCTTTTTGTATTCAGAAACGTACGACCTGTACTGATGTATTCAATTTGAGAACCTTCGCATCGATCAATCACTTTTTATTCGATCTATCGCGTCTTGCTTCATATTAAAGTATTCCCAGAACACTTAAGGGTCAATGGGCGTGCAGGACCGGGGGTCTCCAAACTCAAGTGCCTCAATGTTAATCCAATGTGAAAAAATTATTTTCTTTGCCACATTTCTCCGGCTGTATTGAATATTTTTACAAGCGGATTTTTTATGTGATAAATGTAGCTGACTTACAGGTCTCTATCTTCCCACTTTTTGAAATTGCTTCGAATATTTTGTGTAAAACAATTTATTGAATATTAAAAAAAATATTCGTTCTAATTTCAAAAAGTGGGAAGATAGAGACCTGTAAGTCAGCTACATCTATCACATAAAAAAATCCGCTTGTAAAAATATTCAATACAGCCGGAGAAATGTGGCAAAGAAAATAATTTTTTCACATTGGATTAACATTGAGGCACTTGAGTTTGGAGACCCCCGGTCCTGCACGCCCATTCCCCCTTAAGTAGGAATATATAGGGTGGTGCAAATAAAAGCAGCCCCAACCTAGACATACGAATTCGACAGAAATGTTGCCAAGTCAAAAACTAATTCAAAAACAGGTTTGCCAACTGAAGCTAATGATCGCTTCAATATGAAGCCCAAACAAATGATTGGCGACTTATTTGCCGGCAACTACGCTATGGTTTGAGAAGCTAGTTGAAATGAAATATAAACAAGGTTTTTAGAGCTGATCAAAAAAAGTTCCCACTAGTGATTATTTCGGTCGTTATTTATCCTAGAGAATCGGACTTTTTTATTTTGTTAATACAAAATATTCTAAATTGATTGCAAGATACAAAATTTGCATTATGAGACGTCTTTATACAATACGAAATAAGAAGTGAAGATAAGAATAATGTGAAGCTAGTCCGATCAAACCAATGCAAAAGCAGGTTTCAGGCGGCTTCAAAAGTTTTTCTCGCCAAGCATTCCAACGTATTCCTATCTCTAGATCGGGGCGGCTTTTATTTGCACTACCCTGTATAAGTAGGTGCGGATTTCATTCCATATCTATGAAGACGAATGTTCGAAATACACCAAAAAAGGTGACTAAAGGTATTCGTGAGGGAAGAACTTAACCACAGTAAGAACATTCCACAGTGGCTTCTTATCTAATTCAAACCAACTTGATGGATCGATTAGTTAGAATGACTCAAATACTAACAGCAAAAAAAAAATATATATATATTAAACTTGAATTTATATCGTCGATCATCGATTTTCTGTTGGTGGTTGGTCGCTTTTTATGTCTATCCCACTGCTGAGTGCCATATGAAGCAAAATTTAAGAATGTTCTTTAGTCGATAGGGTTTTGAAACTCAACTCTATTGGAAAGGTTGCACCTAAAACAGTTTTAGTTGTTTTTTTCTTAAGAAAATAGTGATTTGCTTGCAAGTGTTTAGCTTAAGGCTAGAAAAATCTCAGAAAATCCTGTCCAAACAGCACGAGTTGAACACAAGTATTGTGTACAAATGGCTACGTTACAACATTGTGCTGTTGCAATTCAAAAATTGTGCTGATGACATACGAATTCTTGTTGTTCCAGCGCAACCATAGTCAGTTTGACAATGGCGAGATGACACTATTATATCAATACGCAATCGCCAATAAAAAAAATATGATGTTTTCTAAAATATGCATAACAAAATTAAAACATTCGTGGTTTTGTCATTTGACCGACTTTGTAATATCTAGAACACTGGTTCCCAAAAGGTGGTCCGCGGACCCCCAGGGGTCCGCGAGCTATGCTAGAGGAGTCCGCAAGATGCTATTAGAATAAAGAAAAATATATGAAATATATTTTTTATGATAACAGAATTTTCTTCAACACTTCCTGCATAAGCAGAGTCTAGCTCAAAACTATCACTCAAAATTTTCTCACTAACTTCTCTTGGCTTTACACAATTGCGTACTTAGCTCATGTGTTGGAACACTTTAATGTGTCAAACTTGAGTTTACAAGGAAAAAAGATCCTTCCATTTGCAACCACATATAGGTGTGAGGTGAGCATTTTCTTCCATGTTTCATGAAAAACAAATATGAGAATAGGTTCGAAATGGGGTTGGAATTCAGAGTGAAGTTTCAAGTTTGGAACCTAATATTTCAGAAATAATGGGCTCAAAGGACCGATTTAACTTGTCCCATTAAGAACTGAAAATTAAAACTAACTATATACTGAAGGCTCTCTGTTGTAACTGTAAAAAACGTATAAAATACGGATAATAAACAGTATAATAAACGGAAAATAAAGACTCTTAATTTGGCTCTCCCTGTTTAATTTTAGGATTAGGAATTAATGGGGGTCCTTGTCACAATAACGTCTTGATGAGGGGCCCGCGAGAAAATTTTGCTGGGAACCCCTGATCTAGAAGACAGGAGGACTAAAGCGGGATAACTACAGTCGACTACGAGTTCTGAAAGGAAAGGGTCGAGCAAGGGTTAAATTTTAGCAAATAATTAAATGAAAAGTAGGCTCAAGAGCAAATTGCCAATTAAACATTAGGTACGAAAATAATTCCAGTAATTGAATGTATTAAAAGAGGAATTTGCCAGTGCATGCTGTATAATCCAAGTTAGTCAAGGATTTCAAAGAGAATTAGAGGATGGTAAATAGACAGTAAAATAGACCAACCTTACTGGATCTTTGGTCTATGATGATTACGTAGGTTCACTTGTAGACGAGTTCTTTGTAGGCGCTGATGTGTTCTTTGCATTATTTTTTAGCAGGAAATAAAATAAGCACCACACAATTGAAGTTATAAAAGTAATACCAATATAGGTAATGTACAAAATTTATTACTAACTGCTTGATTGCCGACTCGACCTGCACTTGCATCAGTAAAAAATTGAATTCCTGGTCATTTGTTTTGAATGTTCTTACGCCTTTTTATATTCTCCTTACACGGATTTAACACAGCCGCATAAGTATCATACTTTAAACAAATGTTATATAAAAAAAGATCAGCCTGGCGACTTTTGCAAACAAAAATTTAACGGAAATTACGCTAGGGACCGGGCCTAAGCTACCCAAATAGTAAGGAAAGCTTTCGCCTTCGTACCAAAGAGTTCTATAGTAGGGTAGAGACTGACGGAATCTACCAACATCTAAAACAAACACTGAGACAATATAGGGTGGTATGTGGGGCCCGATGGCCGAAAGGTTCGGATCGCAGGCCATAACGCTAGCAGTCCGTGCGCTGTAACGGGCGCGGACTCGATTCCTGCCTTTGCTCTGGGTGTACTTCCTTTCTCAGTATCAAAATAAATTAACTAGCACCTTTGCCACTCTATTCGGGCTCCGTAGTGAGCCATGGCTGCCGATGGCAGCTCAGTACGAGTCGTTCCTCTACCCCACTGTAGAACTATTTGCTTCGTACCTAAAGATTCCAGAAAGATTGAGATCGAATACGTTCTTCGGCTACCTAAACCTACGTTACCTAAAACAAAATAGAGCTACAAATATTCCACGTAACTCTTTAAATATTTCTGGGTTTTGATTAATAATGTTGCACTAGCGCTCCAAGGGTTATTGATGACAGGCTTTGTAATTTTTATCTGTACTCAAGTGATGAGGCCAACACCCAAGCTATCACCCAACGCAACGTTTCCTTAAACCTGGGCATACACGGAGGGACAGGTTATGTGAACCTTCGTCAATTATACGAGTAGTTACTCTTCTTTTTTGAAAACGTTACCGAAACCAATTTCATAAGTCAGTGATTGGATATTTTTGGAAGTGTTCAAAATTGACTGCATAAAATGGACTTTAATTAATAAAAAGTAAGCGAGTTGCCATATTTTTGCAACCATGTGTCTAAAACTACGATATTTGAAGTGTTTTTACATCTGTGCCTCCAACTAATTGACTCTTGCCCTCTCGAGTAATTGACCTTTGACTATGACCTTTTTTGGAAAAGGTCGTCTTTGAGACCCTGTAACTACCAAAGTAAAGGGGCACCCATGGTGTTTTATATATCTCTAAATACTACCTTAGTGTGTGCAACTAATCCAACAATTATTTTTGTGGGTCACTTATGGCTTAAGTAGATAACTAGGCAGAAAAATTACAAAAATTGAAGAAAATGACCTTTTCAAATCACCCTAACCTTCACCATGCTTAACATACGAAACTAATTACGCTGACATGTACTTAGTACCAAGTAGTATCCATATTTAAAAGAAAAAGGAAAAAATCATAGAACGCTCATGGATTTAGAAGTAGAGGGATGATATAATGTACAACATTGGTCCACTACCTCGAACTTTGACCTCCTCTCAAGATCAAACAAGTCGAATTCAAGAAAAACTGAAATTTACTTTTTCTTTACATATTACTAATATCCTGAAAAGTTTCAAGAACATCGAAGGTATCCACTATCACAAGTTGTCCCTCTTTTAACAAAATTATTCTAAATGCGCTAATTGTTTTTGGGGAAGTTTTAAAAAATTTCCCCAATTGTCAAATGGGGACGCCAGGTCGCAAGTGGTTAAGCAAAATCTTTGGGCCTCTTTATACGACATGCAAAATGACTTTGAACCCTATAAAGGAATTGACATTTATGACTTCTAACCATCTTCGGTTATACGAGTGAGATTAATGTACTCGTAATGTCCACATGTTTATATGCAACAGATATACCGATATGAATCCCATTGAATTGTAAATTTTCATCTGCCGTAATTGCAGTGCAGTAATACGAGAGGTGGTATTTTATTTGGTCACAAATCGAAAGTTTATTTTTTTCTGTTCCATAATCAAATAAGGTGATGACGAATAACACGCATGGGGCAGTGGGGAGCCTTCTGGTTAGAATCTCGAGCAGGAGATCGGAAGGTCCTGTGATCGAAACCCGGTACCACCGAAGACCCACCGAGTATATGCGGAGTACGTGCTCGTTCAGAGGACTCTCTTTGGAATTCCGCATCTTGAAAATCGTAATGTTATTCCTATGGAAAACATTTGCAAGTCAATTACCGCCACAATTTTATTAAAAGGTTACTAGTTTCTTGTATCATTGTAAAGAACGAAAGAAACTAAAAGGATAAAACTAATTTGTTTTGTGAAAATCACATATTTAGTATTTTTAATAATTTTTTGAAGTTAGTAAAAAATGGAGTAAGCATTAAGTTCTAATTAAAAAAATTATTAAAAATACTAAATATGTGATTTACACAAAACAAATTAGTTTTATCCTTTTAGTTCCTTTCGTGCTCTACAATGATACAAGAAACTAGTAACCTTTTAATAAAATTGTGGCGGTAATTGACTTGCGAATAATCTCCATAGGAATAACATTACGATTTTCAAAATGTGAAATTCCAAAGAGAGTCCTCTTAAATCTGTTGGGTCTGAAAGTCCTTTGGGTGTTCACTGCGCAGTTTCCCCCTGGTACAGGTCCCTGGAGACTATTTCCCTCTCCTTCAGGGACATTGCTAAACTGTGGAGGTGGCGCGCGATAGATGGCACCATCTGTCACGTATGTGTGTGTTGTGTCTGTCTTACTTGACGAAGGTTTATAAGCGGGTCTTTGACGAAGCACACAAGCCTTTAAATATATGTCTACCAACCATAACACGCATATCAATAGAAAAAAAAATCGACGGCTTTAGAACACTTTTACGATATTTTTTTATTTGAATTTGTTGTTTTGGTTGGGAAAATATTAAATATTTTCCACTATTTACTTTCTTTTCATTTTTTCATTACATTTCGCGATCAAATTTGATTAAGATTTTATATGCAGATAGATTTCGGATTTTAAAAAAATAGCTAGGCAATATCTTTTCCATAAGAATAATTTTAACAATACTATTACAGGAGATATTTGTTTACTTATGATTTCTATTTTAATTAAATTCTTATATTAGCTAAAGACTGAAGTGGGAAAAATTGACATATAAAATGAAATAATTATTTTAAAAAATTATTTGCAAACGTTTAGGCAAATTTTCTTTTAACCCTTTAATGCATTCTGTTACCGTTTGGTAACAAGTAACATAATCCACTTTATTCTATTAAATTAGAGCTCCTCCTAGACAAACCTGCGTTTTTTCATCTATTACATTTCATTTTAAAGTTTTAGTTACTAATAATCCTCATACATGACAGTAGTAAAAGTGTATTTAAAATTAAAGAGTGAGGTTATTAAATTTTGTGAAATTACGTTTTTGGCAGCATTCAAAGAATAATATTATTAGTACTAAATACTAATAAATTGTTTTGAAAAATTAATCATAGTTAAAAAGGGTTATATTGAAATATTTTAAGTAGTTTTCTAGTCATTATTATCAAAATTGGAATTTTGCATTTGCTTTTTGTCATATAGAAATTTTTTAAAAATTGTAATTATTTAAATTCTAATGCAATTAAATTTTTTTTAGTATTTTTCCCATGATGTGTGAGTATTAAAGATACATATATATATATTTTGGGATGAAAATAAAAATTCATGCATTATAGGGTTAAGGTTTATTTGGTTAATAATATCTTACGATTTATTTTAACAAATGCATTTTTGACCCCACTTTGTCGATGAAAGAACTTAGTTAAATTTGTGTTTTGAAATGTTTGTCATATGTGAACTTCCTATATAAAATAAGATAAATTTGACAGTATACTTTTGGTAAAACGAAATGTATACGTTTGCTTTGCAGATAATCTGAATACTTTGTTTTACATATTTACAATGTTTTGGTTGTTGAATTATTCCGGCTGCATATTTATAGCATCCAAGACGAAAATTTACACAGGCAGCCACGTACGTTTCGTAATTTCGAGACTTAGTCAAGTGACCTAACATAAGTACATTTCTAAATTTAAAGAATATTATTTAGTTTTACCGCTAGATATGGATACTTTAAAATAAATTGAAAAGGTGAAATGTTATTTTATATGTAGACGCTAGATGTCGCTACCAAATATTCAATTGCGACGCAAAATAATAATCTAAGAAAGGAAAGGCATGCAGGGGTAGAGATTAGTACATTATTTCAATACTAGGTGACGCCACCATAAGTATTCATTTTCATCCAAAAAGAGATAAGTTTACAATTTTTTTACTACGGATTTTTAACATGAAGATATAAAATTGCACTATAAAGCTATGTAAGTATTAGGAATTATTTTAAAGAAAAAAATCGAATTGTATGCATTAATCTCTCTAAGACGAATTACTGTAGCAATTATTTATTTATTAATTTATAAAAGGTAAATATTTATTTCATGTATTATTATTGTATTTGTAATTCCATTATGATCACATTCTGCATCGCCCTGTTAGCATTTTTTCATCAAATAAAAGGTTTATTCAATCAAAATAAAACAAGTTTAAACGGAAAATAGCATCCGGTCATTTCATCAAAATTAATCGACAAAGATTTAAAAATAGTGTCGCCATCTAGGGGAATGTTAAAATTTCAAATATTAAAAATTAAATATCCACACGATATTTCCCCTTCAAATTTGTTTTATTTTCTTTTTTGGTGATTTAATTTAATTTTATTATTTTAGACGTGCTAAGTTATATCGGGAAAAGTCTGACAAGATTAAAAAATTATATTTTTACGTGAAAACATAAATTAGAAAAAATAACCATAAATTGTTTAACTAACAATAAAACATAAACAAAATGCACAGAAAGTAGAATTCTATTTTTTATTTAGCCCTTTTAAACTTTTTTTTAAAAAATAGAATAAGGACGAAAAGAATATTTTTTACAATAATTTTTTTTTTCAATTGTAATCAATAATTTTAATCCTTAAAAAAAATTATGATATTTAGTAACATACATAGGAGGCATTAAAGAGCATGCATTTTTTTATTTAATTTTTTACGTTTAAGTAACAAATTTGCCATAGGCACTTAAACTGCAGTATCTAGACTAATGACTTGGATTAATATTGCTAGCACTCGATATATTTTAAAAGATAATAAAGTATACTGAAATGCAGGGTGTTCATAAGAGAATGTCCGAGTTTTAATGATATACTACAGGAGTTACTTTATACTAAATGTAACAAATAGTACATGAAATTGATGGAAACCTAACTTAGTTATCCTACAAGTGCTCAATGTGTGCGCCTTGAGAGATACGGCACACATCTAAACGAAAATGCAATTATTCCCATACGGTCTGCAACAAGTCCGGAGTAATGAAAGCAACAACCTGCGCAGTTTTACCTATCAAGAGTTTTAAGGTTGGTAAATCGTGGGATTCGTGGGGGATCGCTTATCTGAAACTGTTGGATTCATTCCTTAGTCGTCACCTTCAACCACAACTGTCGAACTTTTACGGTTGATACTATTACAATTTGAAACTCGGACATTCTTTTACGGACACCCTGTATACTGAATATTTTAGAGCAATTCTCCAATTCATAGTTGTGGTTTACTGCAGCACTCTCAAAAATAACACTTTCATTATTGACGATTCATGATTCCTCAAGCCTCATTTCGTTAATTTTGAGGATTGTTTCGTCAAAGTACCACGTGACTTTTGAGTAAACGCGAATCCTCACTTTTACGATCGTGATTTGACGATTCTGTATCTTGATTTTGAGGAAACTGAATCTCATTGTTGTACTCGCATGCTCAATAATGACGAAATATTTCTTTAGATTAGACGACATTCAAATCCTCATAAAAATGACGATTCAAATTTCCTCACTTTGAGGAAACGAAAACTCGGAGCATTTGCCAGAAACGGAATCGTCAAAATTAAGGAAAATGTCGTCGTTTTAGAGCTTTCATTTTTTAGAGTGAGTTTACCCGCCCACGGTAGAAATATAACTTATCTAACAATCTAATAATATCGCACCGCAAGTTTAAAAAATGACATTGGGATCCATCCATTTTCCGTAATATTGTCTTGGGTCTGACAATGATGTCTTCTGGTCCGTGATAAAATGTCTCGAACAATCAGATATAAATCAGGGTTCTTTTTTTCACCTTTGCCGCGATACTCATCCAACCATTACTGCAAATACTTTCTCTCAAAAAGTGAAATCTTAACCTCTTCCTCTTCAGAACTGGCATCCCCATTTGGAGACATTTATTATAACCTCCCCGCAAGCAATTAACATGTTAATTAGTTCCGAAATTATCCTTGTCCGATAGAAGATCCAAATATCATTTTCCAGCATTTGCATAAGGGGCCGTCTTCATATTAAAAATGTTACGAACTTAAAAATTTCTAATAGCATCACCCAATTTTAATAACTTAGAAATGTAAAGCAGAATCGAAAACCCTTAAATCTAAGTTTTTGTTACATTTGGATGAATATTTGATGAGTTAATTATTCGAATCACTTGTGGTACTTTGGGGGACCAAGTTTCTCTCAAAAATGTCAAGCGTAGTCTGAAGGTTTATTAAAGGAGGAAAAAAAAAACGTAAGGTTTGCCCTAACAAAGGATGTAAACTTCAATGAGGTTAAAACTGAGGGAGGTTGCGTATTTGTTCTAAGGTTATAAATCGTATGCGGAAGTGGTAATAGGCGACAAATATTGTTACTAATACACTTGTGTTTCGACAAGAATTTCTTTAAGCTATTTAAGTAACTGCAAGTGAAAGATTTTTAATTCCTTCATAACTTTAATTCCTTCATAACGTAATTCCTTCATAACTCTCTAACAACATACTCATTTCTGCAATATCGTTCGAATATTTCAAATTTATTAAGAAATAAATCGCAAAAAATAACCGCTTAATATAATGAATCAACATTAAAGAAATCTGTTGTGTCATACTATAGAATTTTCAAGTTCTTTATTTAAAATTTACCTTCTTTACAAGGCAGTGTTTGTTTATAAAGTTCATATTTAATCTCGTATACAACCCCCTAAGTAGTAATTAAAAGGTATTTTGTGATTTACTCAGCAAATTATGTATGAAAATTTTTAAAAATTGGTGTTTCGCTTCAACTTCCTGTTCTAAATTCCTTTCTTTAAAAATATTAAGGGGTTTCTATTCATATTTTTTTACAAATTAAAATAATAATTATTGAAAAATATAAAAATTGCTTTAAATACCCCAATAGTGTTTGCATTTTGTTTGGGTTATTATCACAACTATTAGGTAAAAAATTCGTTTAATTATCTTAATTATTTATAGAGTGGGATAGTTTTTTATGTGCAACTCATTTAACATTACGACCCCTAATTTTTGCACGTCTCTAACTCCATTATTAATGCTTAAAAACTAACAAAACTTGTTATTTCGAGATTAAAATATGTCATAGATGTGAAATATGGACTCAAAAAGGTGTTTTGCTATTGAAAATTTTGAAGTTAGTAACGTTTTTCATGTAAAGACGGCCCCTAATGCAAATTTTGTGTCATGCAATTAATTTAGAATGTTATTTGTACACAAAATCAAAAAGGCTCGATTCTATAGGATGACTAACGGCCGGAATAATCACTAGTGGGTACTTTTTTATTTTCACAGCTGTACCTTTTTGTAATTTACTTACAAGTTTTTTCAACCAAAAATACAAAACATTTAAATTTAAAACAATATTCGAGCCAACTATTAATTACAGAAAATAGGTAGAACTTGTTTGTTCACAATCCACGACGCAAAATTTTATATTTTTACCTTTCAAAACAGCAAGTTCTACTAAATTGACGCTACCCCCAGAAAATGTAAAACAAACTATATAAATATATTTTCAAAATTATCAAAAACATACTTATAAATATATGACCCCCCATATCCTGATTTAAACTCCTCAAAAACTTATTTTTTTTACCCTCAATTAAATTTAATAACATAATTACCTTTTAAATACTCTTAATATCACTTAGCACTATAACATCCCAAACACACCCTGTCCCGACAAACAGTCGTTTTCCCACGCACTTCCATGATTCATCTGCCCATGCGTTGACCTTTTTAACAACTTTCTCATAACAAATGTTTGTCTCTGATTGGTCAGTCTGGTTGAGTCTCGTAGATGTTTCACCATCTTTGTGACATTCCATCTCCAGCCATCGTCTACTCAAGACGACCAAAATTCCCGCTTGGCTTAACATGTAATAAAGAATATTCACTTTTTAACTACGTTTCCCTGTCGGCTTATTTTACATATATAATTGTTTAAAAATATCTTATTTTAAAAAAAATATGATTTGTTGGCACTGAAGAGAGTGAAACGTTACTCATTCAGCCATTGATAAAAACACAACGTTGGCTCTTTTCGCCGTATCAAACTTTATCTGTTAGGGATAAATTTCATTCGAGAAAAGGGATTTTATCTGTCGCACGAAAGAAGCAGCTTTTCCTACAAGGTTCAGCTTCAGAATAAACGAACAGTTTTGTGTTTTCAGCTGCGAGTTTAATTCTTGTTTTGTTGCTAAACAAAGGATAACTCTTTCGAGAAAACAGATTTTAACTCGAGACAACACTATATCGTTATTTGTGACGGCATTGGATCGTAATTTGAGACTACACCGGATCGTAGTTTGAGAGTGCATCGGAAATATAGCGTAACTGAAAAACTGGGACTTCATTTGAAACAGCTGCAACTTACTACACTAGAGCGCTACTTGGGACTTCAGTCAAGACATAGATCGTAATTTAAGACTTCATTGGAAACGTTTCGCAACCTGAGAACTACACTAGATTGTTACTTTGAACAGCATTGGATCATTGGACTGAAACTTCATGAGAAACAGATCGCAACTTGAAACGACAATAGTTCGTTACTTTGTACTGCATTGAAGACATCGATCATGATTTAGGACTGCATTGGAAACATATCCTAGCTGAGAGACTTCATCGGAAACAGAGATCGTACCTTGAGACTAGATCGGTACTTGGAACAGCATTGGATCGTAATTTGGAACTATCTTGGAAATATATCGTAACTGAGACTTTATAAAGAAACTAATCGTAACTTGAGACCACACTGGATCGTTACTTGGGACTGCATTGAAGACATCGATTGTAATTTGTGACTGCATTGGAAACGTATCGTTACTGAGACTACACTAGATCGTTTTTTAGAACTGCATCGAAGACATCGATCGTAATTTAAGACTGCATTGGAAACATATCGTTTAGCTGAGAAACTGAGACTTCATTAGAAAGGATCGTAACTTGACACTACTGTAGATCGTTATTTGTGGCTTTGTGACTGCATTGGAAACGTACTTTTACTGAGGCGACACTAGATCGTTTTTTAGAACTAAATTGAAGACATCGATCGTAATTTTAGATTGCATTGGAAACATATCGTTTATCTGAAAAACTGAGACTTCATTAGAAACGATCGTAACTTGAGACTACACTAGATCATTATTTGTGACTGCATCCATCGGAAACATATCGTATAAATGAGAAACAGACTGCATTGAAAACATATCGTAAATGAGACTTCATTAGAAACTGATCGTAACTTGAGATACACAAGATCGCTACTTGGGACTCCATTGAAGACACATTAATCATTATTTGAGACTGCATTGGAAACATATCATAACACAGAGACTGAGACTTCATCAAAAACAGATCGAAACTTGAGACTACATTGTATTGTCACTTGGGAATGCATTAGATCGTAATTTAAAACCTCATTGGAAACCTGCATCGTATAACTGAGAGACCGCATCAGAAACAGATCGCAACTTGAGATCCCATTGTTGTCGAGCCGAATAGAATAGCTGTCGAATCATGGTTCTAGTGTTGTATATGATGGAGGTTAGCCCGCCTTGTAGGGCTGTTTTGATGACCATCAGACATTTGGGAATACGTGCAGAGTTGCGAGAAGAGAATCTAGTGATTGGCAACTCACAACATCATGCTGATTTTTTAAAGGTAAGTTTAGTTTAATATATATTATGTATTAATTATTTAGGGTAGACTGACCAGTGAATGAACAGGCCCCAGTGAATGAACAGTTGGTAAATACATTTAAAAAGTAAGGATTAAAAATCATTCCACTGAATGGATTGGCAACACTGACTTCCTCTCATCTAGTAGGAAGCTATCTGACATCTGATTGGCTGTCCTGGTCATTAGTTAAAATCCAACATGTTTATTGACTGGACATTTTTGCGTTCATTCACTGGTAAAAGTACTGTTCATTCACTTGGCTGTTGTACCACTTTTTATTTGGACCCCCAAAAGACCCAAAGCAATGCAATATAAAGTAACCTTTTTTTTTGTAGAATTTACATATAACGACAGATGCGTTCTCATTGTCATAAACCCACAAGCTATATTTCCCTAAAATGTATGAATTTTCTTAAAACAAATTGTGCTTAAGTGTTTATTCACTGGTTAGTCTACCCTAGTGTGTCAATTTCCTTCAAAATGTTTCGTACATTTTTAGAATGGTTGCTTGTTATTCCTTTCAAACATTGATAATTCCACTGTAAGTTTGCAAAAAAAAAAACCTGTAATAAATATTTACTTTAGAAATGATATTTCAACATTATGCATTTTAAATGCAATATTTTTTTCCCCTACAAATTAAAAGACTTCTCCATGGGAAAAGAAAGGCCGAGCACAGAACATTTAATTCTATATTAATCATTTAGAGTCTAAATTTCGCTAATTTTCATTTTTTTTCGAAATTTCAATAATTATTCTTTATCATTTGCTCAATTTAGTTATATTTCGGAGAGTAAATCTGTAGTATTCCTTTCTCTTAAATAGAAGCTCAACATTTGTATCAACCTACAACTATAAAACAATGTATCACATTAAAACATAACTAAACCGATGATTTTTAAATATCATTTGAAAAATAAAAAGCAACGGAAATCTCACCAAAGGAATAATTTATATTCATATAAAAGCGTCATTATTCAATAATTAATGATTAAATGTAAATGAAAAATTATTTTTGCTTTTTTAATAAAACCAAATGGAACGCCTTCTGCTTCTCTTGAAACAAATAATGCAAATAATCAAAGAATCTTATTTTAATGCATTTTATGCCGTCTATCTCTCTTTTCTTCTAAACTCACTTATATTACAAAAATAGGATTTTTTTTAAAAAAAATATTTATTTAAAGAGAGTTTCTCGTATGATGATATTGAGTGGCAATGTCTAATTTAAAAGAATTAGAAAATAGCTATCTTAAGCTTTTTAAATGGGTAATTTAATGGGAATTGAACAGGTTTTTTTTTTGAATAATTGAAGTACCTAGTACAATATTTTTTCTGACATTTTCAATAACTTCAAGTTTCGATTCCCTGATTTTTAAAAACACACACACACACACTTGTATGTAGCAGTTGTAGCTTGGGCAGTGAAAGTGGAGGACGAACAGACAGACGTACGGATATAACCTTTATAAGAGCTTCCACTTTTTACGTTATAAACGTACGTCACTTCTAGTTTTGATGCGCTGAATTTATTGAAGTATCACACTGATCTGTAGCATTTGTACACTCCGTGCCAACCTAACTTGGGTAAAAACAAGGAGTAAAAAGGTAGAGGGAAAAGCGCAGTTGGTTCGTTAGCTGGAAACTCTTGCAAGATAATATTTACATACAAAATGATATGAATACAAATTAACCAAAATACACTTTTGATTATGATAAAAAATTGCCAAATTTTCTCAAACAATATTCAAATCTGTTAGACCTTAAATTAATTTAATGTTTTAAACATGTTTTCTGGATGGATTCACAAATAATTTATGGAACTCTTTACATCCGCGGAAGGATCTTCTGAATATTTTTATTTACCCAACTTAGGTTGGCAAGGAGTGTAGTTTGGGTTATGAAAGTTGGTAACGGACAGACAGGCGGACATATAAAAGAACGGACAGACAGACGGACAAGAACAGACATAGCCTTTATAAAAGCTTTCACTTTTTACGTTATAAACGCAGTGTGAAAGCTAAAATTAAAGAGGTCACAAAAATGTAAAAATGAGGGTTTCTTTCAATTCAGGACTATAGTCGACTCAAAGCAAGCAAAAAAAAAAGTTACAATTCTTAATTATATCAATATCTCCATTTCATTCCCCTAAATAAAGTTCATTAGTTTGTTATACTAACTTTAATCTGGGGGTCATTTTATCTAATCAATTTTCTAGATTAAAAATATGGTGAAAATAATTTGTACAAACAAATTCGGAAATTATAACGATTAAATTACAAAAACAAGTCGATAAAAAGAAGCTCTGAAATAACGACCTACTTTTATGTTATTTTTATTATTATTGGAGTTCTTATAGACAAACGAATAGACGATAGACAAACGAAATAATGTACAAAAGACGGTTTTGATGCCAATTCCAATTTTGCTCTCAATGTTATAGCTGAAGTGATTGTGAAAACAATATGGATATACTTTGGAGAAGTAAAAAACAAAGAGGTATGACATCAAAGACCTAACAAAAAATATTAACATTTAAATCGGACTTATATAAGCGAATAAGCGAAGTTGGAATAGGGTAAAGGCAGACATACGGACAGACTGGCAGGATTACCTACACTCTTAAAACAAACACTCCCAATTTACATCAGTCTGAGTGGATTTCACTCCTCCAGACTGGAAAATGCACTTCTCCTTTTGGAGTGGATCCTTTGTGTGTTAAACCTCCGACAGGATCACTCCAAACGAGTGATTTTAACTCAGTCTGAGAAAATATGCATGCCTTTAGGGTGTCGAAAATGCACTTCTCCAACTGGAGTGGATTTCACTCTTTTGTTTTAAGAGTGTACAATGTCAATACCGACGTTTCATTTGTATAAAAAATCTTTCCATTTTTTAAAAAAGTAGATTTAAAGCAATAAGTTTGTAAATAAACATTAAGTTTCCTTTATTCTAGACTTCAAAATTATATACATTATGTTACATATTCAAAAATAAATATCCTTGTTTACTTAATTAGGTACATTAGGGGTAATTTGTCGATATAGGAAAAGGGCATTTGAAAAATGAGTGGTTTGCATCGATTTAAAATTATTCGCATTTCAATTTTACAGATCAATCCCAGGTCTTGCGTACCGACTATTGATGATGACGGTTTCTATTTATGGGAAAGGTTAGTTATTTTCTCTTGCATTTATAACCTTCTCAAATATAACTTTCATTATTTTTTTTTCACGAGCTACTCAACTTATAAGTCAAGAGAAGTTCTGCGAGACGTCATATTTTCTGTCTGATTCAGAAAACGAAACCAGTTCGCCCCCTGCCGACTGCACAGGTTCCGAACAGGCTTTGTTTTAGTTTTTCGGAAAAGCTGACCTTCCGAACAAGTAGGAAAGAGTGACGTCACATAGAGCTTATCTGACTTATAAGTTGAGCTTACTATAATTTGTATATTGTTAATACGAGTATATTAATTAAATATATATTGACATAATAGTTGACAGGGAAGCTTAGAATTAATACAATGAAACATTTAATTCCAAGTTTCCCTGTCGAATTATTTTACATATATGAAGTAAAGTTTCATGGCTTATCTAATTTTGTGTGGGATTAAGCTTCCTCCAGCTTTAAGAGTAAAGTCAGACAGCAAATAGGAGTAAGTTTGCTCCAAGCTTTAGAACGTTACTCAATAAACCTGGAGGCAGCTAGGCTGCGAGGGCAATTGCACCTCCTCCCGGATTTCGAAGTTGAAAGAAAATAGCAGAACTGTTTAAAAAATTCGCCTATTTCGATTTTGATTCAGTATGTAAAGGAAAGGTACATAGATGATTCTAATATGTGTATCGATTTTAAACAGCACATATATATAAAGTACATATATATAAAGCACATTTGAATAAACCATTCTATTTGCAGCTAGACAGCTACCTTTCCCCGAAGGGGGAGAATATTGAGACATTGGCGGCAAAACGTAGCCTAAAGGCGGCAAATCTTTAAAATCTACTAGTAACCATTATTATGGCGAAACCACAAGTACAAATTTTTTAACAGTGTACATTTACCGGACTAATGCACTACACTCTTAAAACAACCGAGCGATTTCAACCAATACCACCTAGATTAGAAGGCCGGCGAACTAAATGCTTGACGTCATATTAGTGGACCGATTCTGTGGCTTTGACCAATGATCTTCGTGACTAGATCTTGTATTTGAATATATTTTTAAGATAAGATGAATCAAGATGCGACGTCATCTTAAGATACGACGTTATTGGTCAATAAATCGAAATTGGTCTACTAGTGTGACGTTGTGTTGCTGAGTTCTTCGGCCTTCTAATCTAGGTGGAATTGTTTCAACTCAGTCCTAGTTAATTTTACTCCGCCAGTCTTGAAAATGCACTTCCCCGAAAGGAATGGATCCTTTGTGTGTTAAACCTAAGACATATCACTCCAAACGAGTGGTTTTAACTCAGTCCAAGTTAATATTCACTCCTTTCCAGTGTCGAAAATGCACTTCTCCTACTGGAGTGGATTTCACTCTTTTGTTTTAAGAGTGTACTAAGTATATTGCTTACTTATTATTTGAGATGTACTTATATTGCTACTTATTACTTAAATATGTATGTGCTTTTTCAGCCGTGCCATCATGACGTACTTGGTGAACAAGTACGCACCTTCTCACGCCATTTACCCCAAAGACCCTAAGAAGAGGGCTGTAGTAGACATGATGCTGAGTTTCGACCAGGGGTCCCTGTATAGGGCGCAGGTAGAATACCTGGTAAGCGAACTACATTCTACAGATTTCACTCGCATGATGATCCTTGCAAAAAGTTATAGTATGGCAGGTGAACTTTGATCTTGCGAGATTTTCACGAAAACCTTATAATGACGTCTGACTATTACTGGAAACTCGAACCCAGATTTCCGTGGCCGAGTGGTTAAGGCATCAGCCTCAGGAATCAGGTTCGAATCCCACCTACTGCCAGTCATCCTATAAATAAGATCTCGGTACTGGGAAAGAGTAGAAAAAATCCAACACGTGACGGAGGGGCCCAGACGTGCTCGTTAACACGTTGGATGCCACTGACTCCTTAAGGAGTCGCGTGGTTCCGATTCACCGATAACAGCACATTCTGATGAAATTCATGGTACCATTTCGCCAACCGTTCTTATGAGTTCAAGTTCGTTTGTAACTTTTGCAACCGATCCTTCTGTGCTTGGAATAATACTTGCTGATTTGAAAGAGGGCATTCTATTTAAAATTACGCCAAATTTTTATATTTTTATTAGGAAATTAAATCCTTCGTCTCAAGTGTAGAGTGACCAGACACATGACATACCGCATTTCGTAAAGTGATTCAGTTTGTTATTCAACAATCTAGCTATAAAAAAATTGCAAATAGTCTGTTTTCAAACAAAAACTACCCAAAAATGACAATTAGGAAAATTTAATGATTATTTCTTAGTCGAAAAGTTAATCACTGAAGCAAATCTGGTAATTGGCTTTCAATTCAATTATTAGTGACAGATGATGAGTTATCCGGTTGGAAAAGGCCAGGAACATTTCCTTGTATTTTTACGACTAGGTAGCTATCGTGTAGCTTTAGTTAGTGACGTTAATTCAACCTAACCTTGCTATTTTAAGATCTCGAACTAAGATTTGTACTTGTTCAAAAATGAACAGTTAGTTTATTTCCATTGTAACGAACAGGTTTAAAAAGACATGGTGTTTTTCTACTTCATCAGCCTCTATCGATGAAGACTCTATCGATGATTTGGTGGCAGCGAATGTGTTAAGAGGACTCTCTTTGGATTCCACATCTTGAAAATCGTAATGTTATTCCTATGGAAAACATTCGCAAGTCAATTACCGCCACAATTTTAATAAAAGGTTACTAGTTTCTTGTGTCATTGTAAAGAAGGAAAGGAACTAAAAGGATAAAACTAATTTGTTTTGTGCAAATCACATATTTAGTATTTTTAATATTTTTTTTTTAAATTAAACTTAATGCTTACTCCATTTCTTACTAACTTCAAAAAATTATTAAAAATACTAAATATGTGATTTTCACAAAACAAATTGGTTTTATCCTTTTAGTTCCTTTCGTTCTTTACAATGATACAAGAAACTAGAAACCTTTTAATAAAATTGTGGCGGTAATTGACTTGCGAATGTTTTCCATAGGAATAACATTCCGATTTTCAAGATGTGGAATTCCAAGGGAGCCCTCGTAAATCTGTGGAGTTAAGTTTATATAGAAAATGTGGAAAATAAGTTTAAATAGAAAATCTTTAAAGTAATGCTCTATTCTCATCTAAGGCTGAATTATACCAACTTTTTTGACTTGACATTTAACAGGTGCATTTTAAAATTGAAGTGAATAGTTTTCAGTGAAGTTAGTAAATATGGTCGTGTTTGATACGATGATAAGTTGACATATTGACTATGTGTATTATTGAATTTTGTTAATACGTTTACATTTCGGTTTACCTGGAGCAGCAAGTTAAAATTCCAACTCGTAATTTATGTGATTGAATGAAAAATTTCTTTCGTACTTTTTGACCTCTAAAAATCGGAACAAAAAGTACAAATTCAGTTCATATATTTGAATAACTTTTGAGACACACTGATACGCACGAGCATTTTACAGTATATATTATACAGTAGGGGTAAGTGGTGTACCTTGGACGTATGTGTACCTCGAACCTATGCTGATTCTAGCTCGATTAGCTTAGATATTGAAATAACACCGCATGCAGTTAAAGTATTTGCTACCAGGGATCTCAGTGAAGTTCTATCTGTTTGTTTAAAAGGTCAATTTATTAAAGAGGTTTCTAAAAACTAAATTCACAGTTCAAAAGTAAATTTTTGTCAGATTCTTTAGTGTAATTTTTTACTCAAACATGTAGTGTTTATTCAGAAACGATGGTTATGCAATATAAAGCAAAGTTTTAGCTATAAAACAGTGTGCTTGAAATTAAGTTAAGTCTAACCTTAACTTGGTGATTAACTATTTTGTTTTTAATATCCAAGTGGTGTACCTCGAACCTAATACAAGTGGTGTACCTTGGACTGGTCCAAGGTACACTACTATAGGTCTTATGTGCTTCAGATTGCTGAAAACCCATTTTAAAATTCAAGTAAATTCTTTCCTTTGAAAAAATAAGTATTTTAAGCTATTAATATGCAACCCTGATTTGTAAAATATAGAAAAATGGAAATTTGTAAGAAATTTTGATATGATGTGATAAAGAATTTTTTTTTTGTAGTTAATTATTTAGATTTATTGAAGCCTATAAAATTTTAACCATATTGATATAATATAGAAAATAATTATTGCATGCTCATCTAAAAAGATATTTTTTATAATAAATATCTAAGCAGAACATCCTTTTTACGTTTAGGCCTAGTTGAATAAACATAGGGGGGAATATTTGAGTTGTTTTTTCAAATTTAAGACAGAAAGATAGCCAAATGTTTTTCTATGGCATGAAATAACAGTTTAATTTTATGCTGCATTTTAACGAATACACCCGAGAAAGATTGCATTGCAGCTGAAAAAGCCAAAAAGGCACTAAAAAAAACTAAGGCAATAAAACCTTACTGAGCCAATTGACCTAACATAACCAATCACTACAATCTTGGCTAAAAATAAGAGTAGGTTGTAAAATGTATTTTTGAATTTTATGTGGCTAATAAATATTGGTTTTAGGACTGTAAATCGAGTATCTCTACCTGTTAATAATTGGTCCAAGGTACACTACCGGTTGGACCAAGGTACACCGCCGGTGGTGTACCTTGGTCCTAATTACAATTTTCTGTATTTATTTTTTTAATAGTTGAAATCATTTAAATAACATGTTGAAATAAATATATGTTGTATATAACAACATAAAGTATTCAGTAAAAATATTTTTATTCACTTTTTGCAAGTAATTAAGAAAATAAAAATTGAAAAGTCAAAATAGGTCCAAGGTAACCCACCTTCCCCTACATATCATTTTACAGTACTATATTAATACCTCTTATACATTAGATTATTTGTCAAATATTTTGTTTACTTAGATAACTTTTAACATATATTTTTAGAAAACACTTATATGTGATGCATTTTTTTTATAGATTTAGGTAATTTAAGCGTTATTTTAAGTTTGGTAGTTAATTTAGCAGTAGAGGTAGTTTAAACAAAATAAAAAAAATTGCATTTGTTTATTTAAAATTACAAAAATTTCTAAAGTATATCCAACTAAACTTAAATGCCTTATAAAAAATGTTTTTAGTTTAAGAAGAATGATTTTAACTTAGATACTTTTTATGTCTTACATAAATTGTATATCGAATTCAACAGAAAGCATCCAATACAGTATACAGTCTATTATAATATTACAAATTTTTTTAAATAAATGTACTTATTCATATCGTTACAGATTTTAAATGCAGAATATGTATTTAAAAATACGTTATAAGTTTAATGTAATGCATTAATATAGTTCCATCATTTTGAAATACTTTATTTCCAAAGCAGCATTTTAAAATTTCAAAAATTGATTCCAAAAACACAATTTAATATTTCACATATTGATTCCAAAAACGCATTTTAAAAGTTCCTAAATGGATTCCAAAAACGCATGTTACAATTTCATAATTCCAAAAACACGAAATGTTTAGTTCTACCCTTGAATTCTAAAATCTAAGGCTAATTGAAGAGCTTGGTAGAATAACGTGCTAAATGACAATTTTGAAATTTTTTAATTTTTGTGTTAATGAACATGATATTCCCTCCTTCATATTTTTAAAGATAATAAGTTTTCATTTTTTAATAAACATTAAGTTTAGTATAGTTTTTGACGTTTGCAAATACCGTTTTTAACTGATATAAAGGCAAACTAAAAGCTCAAAAACTGATTTTCTCGTTTTCACCTTTGTGTCACTTAGCACGTTCTTCCAGTATATAAGCTCTTCAATTATTAATAACAAGTTATGCAATTTGAATAAGAATAAAAATTGAGTTGTTGACAAGTAAGGAACTGAAGTCAGATGTTATGTCATTGAGTTAGGCCGATTGGAACCGAATCTTTTTGGCTCAAGGTTAGGATTAAGGCGTTTTACTGGATTGATTTCAAGGAAATTTAACACATTAGAAGAATATTGATGAACGCGCTGAACTAATGGCCTTATGTTATTTTCTCAACCCACAGATCTGAGCATGTGTTTTTTCAAACTGTGCTCAATATTTTTTGAGAATGTAGTTCGTTCATAATTTTGTTAACAAAGATGATCTTTTAAAACGGCATTCCATTAATGAAAGCATATTTTTATGTATGTTTTATGATTTGATGAATGAATTGGAAATTATGTGAAACAACAATCTCTTTATAATTGTATTTAATTTTTCTGTATTAATATATTCAAAGATATTTAAAATTTTGTACATTTTGCAAAAAAAGTCCCAATGTTCAATAGTAAGTACCTATTTTTTATGTTTAGTCATACATGATCAATGATCATTACTATTTACAAAAAAAAGTTCTAGAAGAATTAAAAATGGCTTTTTTGTTACTTAAATACTCACAAAAATTCGTATCGAAAAACAAGTATATTTGTAACAGTAATTGTCTCCTAGAACCGCTTCCACACAAGATTTACATACCTTTAGGAAAAAAATTCACACACATCCATATAGTTAGTTTAAACTTTTAAAATACAAAGTTGGCTACTTTCCTTAATTTTCTTTCGCAAATTAATTTACTATACTTATTGATATTGATTAATTTACTATACCTATGATATTTGCAATTCGAAGAATAGTTGTGTGTAAAATTGCCTGTTTCAAACCTTATAATCACTTCCGGTGACATTTGACGTGCTAAAAAAGATCGCTAAAGTTAATGACGCAATCTACTTATTTTTAAATAAGAAACTATAAAAAAAAATTTAAATGTCAGAAATTTTCTAAATATTTAATGATAAAAAAACACATGCAACGACTCGTAGTTCTATTTATAAACGTAGAAAGATAATTATGTTTCTTTTAATATTTTGAACATGATACCAAACTATGAAAATTATCCTCTATGCATTACTTACCAAAAAGCATTCTACACACGTACTTACCCTGAATACCTTCATACAGATACCTCGTGGAAATTTACACATAGCTTTGAGTTGAAGTCGTAAATTTCAATGAAGTAATCTTTAGCCATAAAACATATAATCTTAAACAAATAGAAATACTTTAACATTTGATGGTTCAATACCAGAGATACGCAACGCCAAACGTATAATAATGACATAACACCAATAATACTGTCTAAATAAATTATTGTTGTAAGTTGGGTAAGGCATGCAAATATGGGTATCTACTCTCTTCGTATGTGTGATAAGGTTATTTCATACATTTACATTAATTTGACTGGCGTTTCATTTTGTAAACATTGCAGAACACTACACTCCGTGCCAGCCTAACTTGGGTAAAAACAAAAAGTAAAAAGGCAGTGGGAAAAGCGCGATTGATCTATTAGTTGGAAACTCTTGTAAGGTAATATTTACATACAAAATGATCTGAATACAATTTAACCAAAATACACTTTTCATTCGGCTAAAATTGCCAAATTATCCCAAATAATATTCAAATATGTTAGACCTTAAACGAAATAAATGTTTTAACCCTCTAATGCATGAATTTTTATTTTCATCCCCCAAAAATATATATGTATCTTTAATGCTCACATATTATGGGAAAAATACTTAAAAAAAAATAACTGCATTAGAATTTAAATAATTTCAATTTTTAAATTTTTTTTCCATATGACAAAAATCAACTGCAAAATTCCAATTTTGATAATAATGACTAGAAAACTACTAAAAATATTTCAAAATAACCCTTTTTAACTATGATTAATTTTTCAAAACAATTTATTAGTATTTAGTACTAATATTATTATTCTTTGGATACTGCCAAAAACGTAATCACAAAAGTTAATAACCTCACTCTTTAATCTTGAATACACTTTTACTACTGTCATCTATGACGATTATATGTAACTAAAACTTTAAAATGAAATGTAAGAGATGAAAAAAAACACAGCTTTGTCTAGGACTAGCTCTAATTTAATAGAATAAATTGGATAATGTTACTTGTTACCAAACGGTAACAGTATGTATTAGAGGGTTAAACATGTTTTCTGGATGGATTTACAAATAATTTATGGAACTCTTAACATGCGCGGAAGGATCTTCCATAGCATGTTTCTATTTACCCAACTTAGGTTGGCAATGAGTGTGAAAATTTCCACAGTAACTCTTGCAACAATTTTAAATGGGACCGGGCAAGCCAGTTAAGCAAAAATCTGGTTACACTGGAGAAGTGAAATTAATTAAGGATTGGATGAACATTTGGTCGCTAATTTATGCATTGATGATATTGGTCATGAATAAATACACGATGAAAGTAATGCGCCATTTTATTAATTGTATTCAAGCATTACAAGTTACACAACATTAAAAAAAAATACTTTTTTTTTTTGTTGAATCTTAGAAAATCGGTAACTTGTCACAGAGTATCGCTTTTTTTTGTATCTGCATCATATTAAAGGGGGATCAATTTCGAAGAAGTAATTTTTGGCTAGTTTTTTCATTGTAAGAATAAACAATAAAAGCAATGATTTTCATTTCGACTTAATTGAATTTTTATTTAGTTTGAAAATACGTTGCTCAATACCTAGCCACCAGATGCTTGGGACAAAGTCTAAACTTTAATTGACCTTTAAAGCGTCTGGCAAAAGTTTCAGCCGGTGTAGTGTCTGCGAAGTGTCTGGCAATATTGATTATTAACTTTTAACAATATTTTCTAAAACATACGTACAAATCGGTTCTGCGAAAATGAGATAACACAACTTATATTTTAGTGGGTATGCATACACTAAAAGTATATGAAGAGTACAGGGGAAAAACCACTTGATTATGTAGAAGGCTTTCCTCAATAGGCCTCTTTGGCGATGATAGTAAGAAATCTCCTAAACTGGTGTAAAGAAACCGGTTACTCGCTTTGTGTTTCTTTCTCCGCAAGTGAACACGAGTCACACGTTTGTACCGCGAATGAAGAACCGAAAGAAAAACCAGTTTCCTGTCGCCAATGTCCGCCAAGCAGACACAATTACGGGAAGACTCCTAATAAATCAAGCGGTTCTTCCCCTGTATTCTTCATATGAAAACACTACCTTATCGGATACATTTTATCAATGAGAAGTCTCTTGGACTATAGTTTTATACTTGTAAGGCCTACACTCTTAAAACAAAAGCGCGAAACAGACCCCTGTAGGAGAAGTGTATTTTCGACACTGGAAAGGAGTGAATATGAACTCAGACTGAGTTAAAATCACTCGTTTGGAGTGATCCTGTCGGAGGTTTAACATACAAAGGATCCACTCCAAAAGGGGAAGTGCATTTTCCAGACTGGAGGAGTGAACATCAATCAGACTGAGTTAAATTCGCTCGTGTGTTTTAAGAGTGTACACTCTTAAAACACACGAGCGATTTTAACTCAGGTCGAATTAATTTTCACTACTCCAGTGTCAAAAAAGCACTTCCCCTATATTAGTGGATTCCTTTGTGTGTTAAAACTCCGACAGGATCACTCCAAACGAGTGATTTTAACTCAGTCTGAGTTCATATTCACTCCTTTCCAGTGTCGAAAATACACTTCTCCTACAGGGGTCTATTTCGCGCTTTTGTTTTCAGAGTGTATATACTATACAAACTAATATCTCTCCTGGGTTTCATTCTTGTGTTAGTACCCGATGGTATTTCGCGGCGAGCCCCCTGACGAGACGAAAGAACCCGGGTACCTGAGATCCCTGACTTGCCTGGAGCACTCGCTGCAGAAGAACGCGTACGTGGCCGGAAAGCAACTCACGCTGGCGGACTTCTCAATTGTGGCCAACATATCTCTGGCAGAGGTAAGGCTAATAAAAATTAAAAGGAAATTAATTTTAGATTAACTTGTTAACGACGTTTTACACCTATGTTTCCAAATAACAACTTTAATCCTCTAAGGCAGGGGTTTTCAACCGGTGGTACGCGGGAATATTACAGGTGGTAGGGTATACTAGCCAGTGAGTGAACAGGCCCCAGTGAATGAACATTTGGTAAATATAATAAAAAAATAAGGAATGAAAATCATTCCACTAGATGGATTGGCAACACTGACTTCTCCCATGTACACTCTAAAAACTAACGAGCGATTTTAACTCAGTCTGAGTTAATTTTCACTCCTCCAGTCTCGAAAATACACTTCCCCGAAATTAGTGGATCCTTTGTGTGTTAAACCTCCGACAGGATCACTCCAAACGAGTGATTTTAACTCAGTCCGAATTAATTTTCACTCCTTTCCAGTGTCGAAAATGCACTTCTCCTACTGGAGTGGATTTCACTCTTTTGTTTTAAGAGTGTAGTAGGAAGCTATCTGACTTATGGTTGGTTGTCCTGGTCCTTAAGCCCTGGTGTTTATTCACTGGCAAACGCAGCGCCTTAAAAGTTCATTCACTGGTTAGTCCACCCTACGCGTGAGTGATGTAGCAACATGATGCTATCAATAGCTTCTGTACGCATGTGAGCAAGCTAACATATTACTCATTATTTTAAAAATAAATCTTTCAATTAACTTCCGGATTGGATTTTGCTGAGTTTGTACTTTTTTTTATTTGTATTACTTTTAGACCTATGGACAATAAACAAAACTGTAAATTTATACAATTTTAATCTAACCATTAAATACGAAGTTTTCTCGTAAATTTTACTCAAAAAAACTTTGAACACTTTTAGAAGAGTAAATATTATGCGTTCTTTAAAATATTTAGGTCTGGTGGTGCGCCAAAATTTCTCAAAAAATCAAGTGGTACGCAGGTGTAAAAAGGTTGGGATCCCCTACTCTAAGGGATACAGACGTATACTGACTGTCAGGTTTTCCAGCAAGACTCGTATAATTTAAAATTATAAATGTAATAATTTTATTAAATTTTAAAATTGAGAGCATGGAGGACCTATTTACAATCATAGAGTTGAGAAAGAGAATAGAGCGGCCCATGTATGTGCGCAGTAACGCACAAAAGAAGCAGGATAGAGGGATGCATCTTGGGATATCTCAGTATGCACAGTAGCTTGAAAAGCCTGAAAGCCTTGCTGCAAACCATTTGAACTGATAGACACATCTACTCCTCCTTCCTGACTCTATGTTTACAATCCTCTACTATAGAAATATAATTCTTTATTTTAAAGAAATTAAATTTTTTGTAAAAAATTTAATTTAAATCTCATGAAGTGAAAACAAATTTAAACTTAAGCCAATTTGCTTATCCCTCAGAGAGTTAATTTTAATTATTTTTTTTTTAATTCGTGTTTCATTTAATTTCATTTTTCCTGCATAAAATGTTTAAAATATACAATAGCTTTCATGGCTTATATTTTGTTTATTTGGACAAACTTAAGAAGAAAACTCATTTTCGATTGCAAATTTTCTTGCCAACAGTTGTTCATGGGGTAAAAATGACCTTTAAAATCCTTATAAAGACTGGAGTCTAAATGAGATGAAATTGACTCCGTAACAGTGGCGGATCCAGTGGGGGATATTTGGGGTAATTTACCCCCATTAAGACCTTTTTTTAATTGAGTGAAAATAGTACTTCTCCCATTGATGCTTTTAGAAAAGAAGTTTTCTTTTTTTAAAAAAAATTGCACGTTGCATTTTTTAACATGTGAGATTACTCTCTTTAGGAGATTTAATATTTTAAATAAATTTGTTAACATTTTGTTCAGTTTTCTTTCTTTTGTTTTAAATTAAATCATTAACGAAAGAAACGGTCTTTAAAAAATAATATAGTTTCAAACAGGTATTTGAAATCAGTTACTATTTTTTTTTTTATTTATTTAGAATTATGAAATGTTAAAAATGGTTATCCCCCCTATGGTATATCCACCCCCCCTAAAAAAAAGTCCTTAACGTAGAACTTTTTAAGACGGTCTAGCATTAAACTAAAAAAACAGAATAACCAGTTCTACAAAATCCTGTGCGATTACATTCCTTTGCGACTTTATTGCGATTTACACTCTTAAAATAAAGGAATGAAATCCACCCCTGTAGGAGAAGTGCATTTTCGACACTGGAAAGGAGTGAATATTAACTCAGACTGAGTTAAAATCACTCGTTTGTTTTAAGAGTGTAGTTCCTTTTTTTATACATCCAAACTTATTTTTTCCCAGGTGTACAACTACAACCTCAAGCAGTTCCCCAATATCGTGGAGTGGCTACGAAGGCTCAAATCCGAGCTGCCCTACTTCAAAGAAGTGAACGAAATACCCCTGTACCAGTTCAAATTCTGGTACAGGCCGTACCAGGATTATGACCAAGAAATTGAAGAAGAATCAGCTGTGGTGACGAAGATGTAACATAGTACGTTTGTGGCTCAGGTTTTGGATGGAAAGACTTCAGATGTAAAATACCTGTCCAAATATTGCTTTACAACTAAAGCATTTTTTTAATCATGTGTGAAAATAGTTACAACAAGAACAAATTTTAAAAACTTATAAATTTTTAATAACGGATACCAGAGTCTTACAGATTTTATAATTTTCCTTACAATAAGGGATAATCATTGATGAGCAGCATGTTGTTTCGTTGGTTGGTTGATATACATGTATTTTCAGGGTTGTGTGCTTGCTCACAGAGCCGCTTATAAACCGTCGTCAAGTAAGACAGTCACAACACACACACACTCACATGCACACATATACGTGACAGATGCTGCCATCTATCACGCGCCACCTCCACAATTTAGACATGTCCCTGAAGGGAAAGGAAATAGTCTCCAGGAACCTGTACCCGTGGGAAACTGCGCAATGACCGCCCACAGGACTTTCGGACCCAACAGATTTAACGAGCACGTACTCCGCATATACTCGGTGAGTTTTCAGCGACCAGGTTTCGATCGCGGGAATTTCCGATCCGTAGATCGCTACTCTGACCACAGGGCGCCTCTCAGCCCGTTGTTTCGTTTCAGTAAGGTAAGGTAATTGCTTCCGACTGCCTATTTCTAGCCTCCTTTAGGAGCTTCAACACATCCAATAACGCCTCGTAATTTAGAACCCTGGTCAAGTGACGAGGTCGAACCCTTTGCGCGCACCCAACGGAAACTTCAAGCGACATCGTACGCTAACGCCGCCGTCAGGACTTTGGACACCACAGATTTAACGAGCACGTCTATCCCAGTATACTCGGGCCCATCTGTGATGAATGGAGGATTTTTCTACTATTTCCAGCACAGATCTGATTTTATAGGATGACTGGCAGTAGGTGGGATTCGGACCCCTTCACCGTTTCAGTAAGTCCATTTGGATAGTTCAATACATCTGTGGCGAGAAGTGAGGAAACAACTTAACTTGGCTATGTTGTTGTAGAACTGGAACAACATGTTAACTACGTTCCGACATCGTCACTTGACTGCGGTTCTAAATTACGAGAAGTATTTTGAGTTCGTTAAAGCTTCTTTTAGGATAGAACTAGACCCCCCCCCCCCCATATACACATGACTGCGTACCAAGTAACGTGGTTTAGACCGACACGGCAAGCCACTTTTTAAAAAAAATCTTTCATTTAACATTTGATATGCTTTGTTGCTATTAATGTTTCCATTTAGTGGGGATAATAATTTTTTAACCAATAGAAAAGAATAACTTTCAGATTTTCAAAACATCTTATTTTTTATGTTAAATTATAGTTTAAAAAATCAAAATGTATTTTAATAAGATTTTATGCATAGACTTCGCGAACTGATTTTTTTCATAATAAAATATTTAATTATAATCATACCAATACAAATTTAAAGAGAAATTAATGAAATTAATTTCACGAAAAACGAACATTCGCTAGTTTCTTCTAGTTTAATGGTTATGTTTGTTGACAGTTGGTGGTGAGTTCCTGGTTGATAGAATTTTACCTAAATGAGAATCATTCAAATTTAACACAATGGACAATTCCCGTATTTTTTAAAAACTCTTCAAAACTATTTTTCTTAATAGACAAAACAACGCTGATTCCAAATATCCTGGTTAAAATATCGAAAAAAATTTGTTTAATTTAATATTTAATTTTAAAAACTCGCAGAAAATAGTTCTTGTTTTAACCGTTCTGCTATTGGTTAGAGCGGTTGTGACGTCACCATTTATGTTCGTGGGTTTGTTTACTAAAGTTTACAACGGCGTGCAGACGACCTATCTAGAGTTTTCAATTGATTTCTTATTAAATTTGTTTTAGTTCTTAAACGTTCGGATTTTTATTCTTTATTTTTAATTTACTATTATTTTTTGTTCTAATTGTCTTTTTTCTTCAATTTATTTCGATGAAACCAGGCTTTTTCAAAGCGCAAAGCGACAACTTACCCAAAAGCTGCGTTATTATCTAACACAATCAAAGTTTTGTAAAATCATTGTATCTAAATTTATAATTTTATTTAACAACTCAAATGCATGTACCATTTATACATTCTTTTTTTCAATTTAATTCCAATAGAAAAACCCAAAAATAACTAAATATAATCTATTAATTAATTACTTTATGTATTTAGATTTTAGAACATTGATTCCAAAGCACTCGTGCTGCCATCTATTATTTATATATTTACACTGTGGCTTTTTACTATAACTTTTTGAACAACAAACAGTTATGCAATTAATAACTCAAACATTAAAGAAAAGTAGCTGAAAACTAAAAAAAAAAAAAACACTCTTTTGTTTCTTAACTTTTACAATGAGCTATTCTCTATACTTTCTGGAAAACAAGTTGTCTACACTACAGCTTACGATTTAGGAGAAACAGGCACGTCGCATAGCCTTACTTGGAATATAAAAAAAAATCTTTTCTGGGATAGTAAATGTAGTATTATGGCACTCAGGAACTATGCAATACCGATATGACATGTTCAAATAGTTTTAACAAACGAAACTAATTGTATCGCATACTTCACAGTTTCAGTTTCACACAAATGTCAATATCAACCAGAGCTGATCAGAACGAGTTTTGTAAAAGCTGACGTCACAGCGTTTCCGCGGGCTTCTGAGTGATTTTCGCGCGCTTCTCGAAAGCTCGACTTTGAAATTGAATAAAAAAATAAATACGCATCGGAAATTTTTTTTGTTTGGACTAATATTTTTTTTTCGACATCCTTCATCGAATAAAAAAATAAAATAAAAATGTGGGAATTGTCCATTATTTGTTTATGAGGAACAAATACAGTTATATATCATGAATCGAAGTGTAATGAATAAAAAAGATAAAAATAGTAAATATTATTTTATAAAAAAGTTTTCTTTGTGATTTTTTTCCAATAAGAAATTAAAAGATTTCATATTTATCCGTCGTTTAAATATAAGTTATTTGTAAAGTTTTAATTTGGCATAGAATTTCTGCCGACAGTTCTAATGATAGTTTGAGCTTATGAATAATTGCCACGTAATATCGTTTTTATGTAAATTGCCATAGCATAAAGATTAGAAGTGAACGTTAAAGTGTGTTATATTTCTCTATATAATATAAAATTGTAATTGTATAGTTTATAAAGAATTTGTGTCATACGAACTCAATGACTTAATACTGTTCCCGCAATTGAGGTACGTTGGTGACTACACTAATTCGTGATTTGTCACAACATCTATTATTTCACCATATATTTAATAGATGGCAGCACCACAATTCTTTAAACATTAGTCCCCCTGTTTTTCCCTCTGAATATTTCTGCGTACTTAAAAAAAAATGTACATAATTTCATTTTACGAAGTATTTAGCTGTTTATTGCATTAAAAATTATTATGAATGTAATAATTTGTTTGATATTTTTATGTTTA